>SJYT01006871.1:32554-49012 GCA_006410635.1 Cephalophus harveyi | reverse complement strand
AGGGACTCAGCCATACATATACATATATCCATTCCTGTCTCTTATACACATCTCATGGACTGCAGCCCACCAGGCTCCTCCATCCATGGGATTCTCCAGGCAAGAGTACTGGAGTGGGGTGCCATTGCCTTCTCCCAGGGAGGCCTGGCGTGCTGCGATTCATGGGGTCGCAAAGAGTCGGACACGACTGAGTGACTGAACTGAACTGAGCAGGCTCACAATTCCCAAATTAAGAAAATTATTTTCTGGATTGAATGACACATCTTCCTTCCGAGTAAGTTTCTCTTTTAATGTCATTTTATTTTCTGATCTTACTTTTTTTCCCATAGTGAAATGAGTTTTTTGGCAATGGTATTCCCTTAAAGACAGTACCTCTAGAAGAATGGCAAATAGAACTACATGTGTAGTTAAAACTGACAAATCTATTTTAAATTCCCATAACAGACTAATTTCAATTAACTGAAACCCAATTTAAAACTCTTAATGCACTTGTACTATGTTTTTTGAAGGAGAATGCAAATTCCAAGATTTTAAAGATTTAATTTTTATGTAATTTTATTATTGAATGTTCTTTAAAGAAAGTATGAAGTGATTCCAAAAATATCACAAATACAGATCATTCTTTTGATTTTTTTTATAAGTGGGGTGAGAATTAATATTTGAATCATGATGCATAGCACTGCCAGATACAGGTATTGAAGCAAAAAAGTCACTGCTTTCTATTCTGTACTTACTAAAAATTTAACATTGATTAATATTTTTAATAAGAATGAAGCCCAATGAGGGAAATCTTTTAAGTAACCAAAGATTTTGATTAATCTGAAAATCTCTCTCATCTTGCCACATTTTCTCACATATTCCTTCTAACACAGGACTGCATATAGAAGCAATCACTTTCTCAATATTCCAGGTGAATTCTATCTATGTTGGCATATTTACCAAATGAAAAGACACAACGACTTCTAACCAGTATGGTTTCACAGATGGATAGATGAAAGGAAGGAAAGATGGAAGAATAAATAAATTAATGCAATACCATGACAATACAGACATTTTACTTTGAACTTTCCTAAAAAATTAAAACATTTATTTCAGGAGGCAACTATTTATTTTGTTATTTAAAGCAGTATCATTTGAATGGAAATATTTTTGCCATTATTATGGAGAAAGGCCATGTTTATTTACAGTCAGTGGTAACTACTAAATGGTTTAGTATACATCCTCAATGGCCACTATTATTCCCTTGTACTCTGCAGATGCCCCCATTAGTTAAGGAGTCTTTTGGTTTTAGCAGTTGTGTGTGGAAAAGGTCACAGAATCATTCAAACACAGAGGGCAGCCTGTACATTTGGATTTGCAAAGACTCAAACAATTATGGAGTACACACACAAGATTATCTATACAATAGCCAAATTTTAAGTTTAAAACAATGCATTTCATTTACATGGTACTCAATAAATATAACAATATTAAGGTGGAACATTCTGTTATTTTCACATCATATATGTGTGTGTTCGATTTCCAAAGTGAGTTTCAGTGTAAAATGTACATACCTTGATAGATCCAGAAGTTATGAGAATCGAAAAGGAGACAGCTGAATAAAGGTCACCCTTGTAATTCCTGTAAACAAATTAGGCCAAATTATCCTTCAAACATATGTACAAGCAAGTCCAAAGTAGTCCTTACATGAGGGAAAGGACAGAGACGTGTAGGGTGGGGGTGGGAGTGGGCATGGGAGTTGTGAATATAAGGCTTCATTTTGTAATTCACAAAGGATAAAGGGGTCAGTTTCTTAAAAGATCTGCTTGAAACACCAAACAATTATATTAACTATGCTGCTAATAATTTCTTAATTATGAATGAGTATACATGAAGAGCTATAGAATTCTCACCCACAAAGACTCTCCCAAATTAATACTATTTAATTTTCACCCAATATACCACTCATTTTGAGATGAAATACCCACAATTTCAAGACCTTTTCACCAATGTAGACAATTTATAACCATCGCAATTTCTTATATTAAGATAGTCCTTTACAATTTACAGAAAACTTTCATATACACATTTCATTTAATTCTCAGAACAACCTTGTTGTAAGATTAGGAAAGTGAGGGCCGGAGAGGTGAAATGGCCTGCGTAAAGTCACATAACGTGGTAGGTGGCAGAGCCAGAACTAGAACCTGTGTCCCCTCACTTTGGTTTCCCAAGTTCCACAAAATTTTCCTTATTCAAGTTATAAGATAGAGTATATGTCTCCACGTGCACACTTGTGAGCATGTGTGCTAAGCCTAACTCTGCAACCCCATGGACTGTGTTGCCTGCCAGACTCCTCTGTCCATGGGATTTCCCAGGCAAGAATACTGGAGTGGGTTGCCATTTCCTCTTTCAGGGGATCTTCCCCACCCAGGGACTGAATCTGCATCGCTTGCATCTCCTGCATTGCAGGCAGATTCTTTACGACTAGCGCCATCTGGGAAGCCCACAAATGTGCACACTTGGTACTGGGGAATAGGGCAGGAAGTGTACCCGATAATGAACCCCATTAATTTACTCCACTTGACAGACTTCTCCCTCTAATTGATATAGCGCCTTATATGAAGTCACATAGATGTTTAACATAAGAACTGTGTCTTTTTTTTAGCGTCTTATTTTGTGTTGGGTTATAGCCAATTAACAATGTTGTGATAGTTTCAGGTGGACAGTGAAGGGACTCAGCCATACATATACATATATCCATTCTCCTCCAAACTCCCCTCCCATCCAGGCTGCCATATAACATTGAGCAGAGTTCCCTGTGCTAGACAGTAGGTCCTTGTTGGTTATCCATTTTAAATATAGCACATGTCCATCTCAAACTCCCTAACTATCCAGATCTTCCCCAATCCTTAACTCCCCTCAGCAACCATAAGTTCATTCTCTAAGTCTGTGAGTTTCTTTCTGTTCTGTAAGTTCATTTGTATCATTTCTTTTTAAATTTCACATATAAGGATGTCATATGATATTTCTCCTTCAGTAGTAATGTAAACTGGTACAGTATTTTTGGAGGACAACTTGGCAATAGGTACCAAAAGTCTAAAAAATACACACTCCCTTCAATCCATTTACTCCATGTTTATATATTTATAAGGCAATTATCAGAGATGTATATGCAAAGAAGTATATAAGAATTTTCTCATGATTTTTTAATATAAATATTAGAAATTACCTAATGCCCAATAATTAGAAATATATCAAGGAACAACTATATGTTACTAAGAAGCCATTACATATGATATGAGAACTGTTAGGATATTAATTATCATTCCATATCATCTCTACCTATGGCTTTAATTTGCTGCTCTTAAATCATACTCTGGAAGAATTGAGGAAGAGGAGAATTACATTTTTTTTTTTTTACATTTTTGATTGCTTTTTCAGCTGTGTCTCTGACTCTCTCTGTATCTTCATCTCTGTGTGTATACATATATAATATACTTTACTGACATAGACATTATATGTTTTATATCTTTCAAAAATCCATTTTAGAAAATGCATTGTGGTAAATTAAAGAAAAAGAAAAGGAAAATATTAACATTTTAGTACTTTATGATTGGCACTTCATTAACCTGATGGCCCCAATTTATCAATTAAGTAATTCCCAAACCCATCTTTTTTAATATTTGAGGCAAAAGTCTCAGTAATAAGGGAAAACAATTTAAATTTTCTACACAGTAAATCAAGACAGAAGACAATATCTAAAAGCAATTTTTTTAAAAATGTAGGTCAATAACATCATTGTCACCTTTGACAAAGATCACCAAGGTGACCTTGCAATGATAATAGAGTATAATATTATTAGTAATGATCTCCATATCCAATACACTACATATATAAATCATTCGTAATAGAGTGGTGCTCTTGATTGGCTGCAGTCTAATTGCCCAATGTGCATTTTTCATCACTGTTCATGTTGCTCAAAAAAGACATGCTTTTGCTCAAGTGTTCATGTAGTTCCATAACAGTGCTAAGTTAGAATCTTTGAAGGAAAGACATTTCAGAAAGTACTTAGATCTAAACTACAAAAAGTATTTCTGGCTCTTCTGCCACATATACCAGAGCCAGTCTGTAGAAATTGGCTTCATACTCATCAGGCTGATTCTGCAAGGCAGCTAGCAGAATTGCTTTAAAAATCGGACTGTCCTATATGCAGCATTTCGCCTGGGTGAGATACACAGAGGACTGGGAAGCAAGAGGGCTTTAAAATCAGATAGCTCTTCTCTGCTCACTTATCAATTGCTTTCTGACTGAGCCTTTAGGAGCCTATCTCCCCCCTTATGATTAGAGAAGGCCAGTTCACACAATCTATGTAAGATACCCCAAGTCACCTGCCATCACTTACCAGTCCCAACATGTACCACTTCCCTTACCTTTTACCTCTTTGTTCGACTCAATAATTCATTACCACAAAAAAACTGCTGACTGTCTTAATACTGCATGAAGGCTAGCTACTCTTAGAGGGGAAAAAAAAAAAAGAGAATGTTTGACAGGGCCATCATTGAACACAACCAGATGATGCATAACAGAGGCAAAAACAGCAGGAGCCACAAATGTTAGAAATGCATCTTACAGAACTATTGGTTTTGGAGGTAGGCTAGAGCCTCTAAGAAGAGTGCTAAATCCAAATCTGAAAAGCTCATTAAGAGATCATCTAACCTAAGCTTTCATTAGTGCCACTGCCTCTTGTTTGGGCCCACCTAGAGAATATTCTACATCCTTCAGTTCTCAGCTTAAAATGAAACTACCATCTGAGATTGACTAAGGATATAAAATGCATAAATTGGAGGTGAGCAGAAGAAAGGTCTAAAAATCTGGTTCAAAAAAAAAAAAAAAAAGGACTTCCCTGGTGGCTCAGCTGGTAAAGAATCCGCCCTCAATGCGGGAGAAGACCCGGGTTCAATCCCTGGGTTGGGAAGATCCCTTGTACTCATATGTATTAATTTGAACATGCTTATATGTGTGTATGGCTAGATCTCTTTCTCAGATGCATTTAAAAAGTATAACTCCTACTCATTTAGAAAATGGGGCTTTTTAAACTTGTTTTTCAATAATTACTCAACTACAAACTAATTATAACTAAAACACCAAAACACCTATATTAACACTATACTTTCAAAGGACTTTGGGATGCATATAAGTCACACTTTATTTTACCGATAAGAATATCTTTTACATATTGCTACACATGCTTTGAAAACCCTAATGCTTTTTTTCTAATGGGACGTTTACTCAGAGACCTTGTAGAAAATAATTGTGTTAATAACAGAGACAGTTTCCCCATTACAATGATCAGTGTTCTCAGACAATTAATGCTGCAACACACTGTATTGTCACTTTCTTCCTCAGGGCCAGGAGAACTTCTAGGTTTACATTATTGGCTTCAGCTTCTTTTTTTCTGGCAATATGGGAATCTCTAACGATGAGACCTGCCAAAACTTGTCAATGCTATTTTTCTTCTTTTCCATTAGAGGTGACTGTGGCTGAATAGCCAAGTAATCTATAGTCTAGCTACACTTAATTGTTTTTACTACACGACATGAAGAAATATAGTGAGTAATCACTTCTGTTTTACATGAAGTAAATTGCTAGTGCTTTCCATAGCAATATGAAGAAGACTTAACTTGCCTAATCTCCCTCGAACACCCTGTTTAAATCCTAACATGATAAACTCAACCCTCCTTGATTCTCCAGTGAATGAAGACTAGATTGGATCAGTGGATCTCAATTATTTTCCCTGGCTGTAGAACTCTTCAAAATAAAGCAGCCACACAAAAGTTGGCCCCAATTACAATTGGTATATTCCTCAAGGACAACAGGTTTATTCTCCTTGTTATTTATTACCTAAACTTCACTTCTAATTTGGAAATATAATTTATATTTGTGTTTTTGCTTCCTCTTTGTTTCATAAACATTTTTTCTGTAATGAAAATTATATAGACTTATTTTAGAAAATCTTAAAAACACAAAAGGAAAAACATCACCTATTACCTATTACCCACCTCCTCTAAACAGAGATAATTATTTTGGATATCTAATCTTTTCCAGTCTTTCTTTCTTACATATTGGGTATACATAATTGTGTATTCTGCTTCATTATTTGATAGTGTAACATTAAACCTTCTCCTTTTATCGTAAAATAACATTGTCTAAACTTACCATAAATCACTTAGCAATTCCCTTGCTGAATATTTAAGTTTCTTCATTTTTTTCACTCTTACAAATAATGCTTGGTGAAAATCTTTGCCAAATAAAGCTTTTTCTGCTTTTTGCACTATTTCTTTAGGACAAATCCCCAGAGGTAGAATTACTGGGTCAAATGGTATGAGCATTTTTAAGGCTTTTGGCTGCAAGCTGCCAAATCCATACCAACTAACATTTCATCATGTCCTTATTATTCATTCATTTATTCAACCAATTCCTATTCAGTTCAGTTCAGTTCAGTTCAGTCGCTCAGTCGTGTCCGACTCTTTGCGACCCCATGAATCGCAGCACGCCAGGCCTCCCTGTTCATCACCATCTCTCGGAGTTCACTCAGACTCACATCCACTGAGTCAGTGATGCCATTCTGCCCCCAATCCCTCCCAGCATCAGAGTCTTTTCCAATGAGTCAACTCTTCGCATGAGGTGGCCAAAGTACTGGAGTTTCAGCTTTAGCATCATTCCTTCCAAAGAAATCCCAGGGTTGATCTCCTTCAGAATGGACTCGTTGGATCTCCTTGCAGTCCAAGGGACTCTCAAGAGTCTTCTCCAACACCACAGTTCAAAAGCATCAATTCTTCGGCGCTCAACCTTCTTCACAGTCCAACTCTCACATCCATACATTAATTCCTATTAAACATCTACTATGTACCAGGCTCTGTGCTAGGTGACGTGAATCCAAAACAGATACCCAGTCCATGCAGTGAGCAAAACAGAAACCAAGTCCATGCCCTCAGGGATCTTATATATTAGTAGATTTGATAAATATAAACAAACATACAGAGTGATACCAAATAGTGATGAGCAATATGAGGGGAAAACAGAAGCAGATAAAGGCATAGAGAGGACTTACTACATAGGATGGCCATGGAATATCTCTATGATAAAGGAAAACTTGTTCAAAGTAAGAAAATTCACTTTGGGCAGAGGGAATAGCAAGTGCAAAGGCCCTGGGAGACAAAAGTGCATGGCATGTTTAAGGAACAGAATGGAAGGTAGGGTTGGCTGGAATGTTATGAGCAAAATTTGGCGGGAAGAATAGAATGATATGAAATCAGATATATAAGGAATAAATCCTGCAGGACTGTGTAGGACATGGTAAAGATGTGTAAAATTTTATTTTACGTGTGATAACAAGTCAGCCATCAGAGGGTATAGAGTGGGAAAATCACAAGATCTTATTTATTTTTTTAAAGGATCAACCTAGTTGCTGTATGGAAAACTATGTAGGGTCAAAAATGTATATAAGGGCATAAATTAGAAGGCCATTTCAGTAATCTAGGTAAGAGACAGTGGCTTAGACTAAAACACTAATGGTGAATGAGAGGAAAATGATTCAAAGGATATGGCTTGAAGGTACAGTAATGTCAGCTGTGAATAAAGAAGAATCAAGAAAACTCAAGTTTGGGACTTGAGCAATTACACCAAGTGTCATCTTACAAAACAAAACTCCTTGTATTTACTTTTTCTAGTCTGCATTTATTTTGATTATCGGAGATTGAGCTTTTTTCATGCTTACTAGCCATTTGAATTTCCTTTAATGAATTAGTTTCCCAGGTCTTTACTCAGATGGCACTTATAAAACCCTTTCCTCCCTAAGCTTTTATTTCATTATTTCCCAGTTTGCCTTCTACCTCTCTGACTTTATTCTTTCCTGACTTGTTCTCTCTTGAACGTTCCTCGTATTTCACCAACGTTTTAAGTTCAATGTGTCTGGAGATTCCATCCTTACTTCTCTTCTTACTCTACATATACTCTCTAGGTGAACTCACCTTCCTATGATTTCAACTACTACCTTGACTGATGACACACAAATCTTTTTCCAGACCTGATTTTCAGATCTGCAATTTCCATATGTGACAAATCATCTCTATCAGGAAGTCTAGATAGTGTCTCCTATTAAGTAAATCCAAACGTAACCTGATTATCCCCATCAAAACTGGCTTTTTCTTCTATGTTCCCTGTATTGCTTAACAGCATTACACAATTTTCCAAGCCAAAAGCCTCAGTGTCATTCCTCCCTTTTCCTTAGCCTTTCCATGTCCCAAATGCTGTTACCTTATGAGTAGCTTTCAAATTTTCCCTCTCCTCTCCATCTTTGCTGTCCCTGCCATGGTTCACACCCTCATAATTGCAACACAGTCCCTTAAGGTACTCTTCATGGACATCAATTCATCCTTCATACCAGCTGCCATCTTTCTAAAACTCAAAGTTGGTGACCTGCCCCCCTCACTTTAAAGCCCCTCATCTAATTCAGTAGATTCTGCTACAGTGCAGTACACTGTGTGATTTTGGATATAAATAATAAAAACCACAATTCTCCAGGATTTTCTTTCCATGCACACTCAGTTATTCAACAAATATGTACTAAGCCTCCTCTGTGTGTCAGGCACACAGAAGGAAATAAGACATTATCCTTGACTTCTGTTCCCCAAATCCAGAGAGGAAATAAAACAATATTCTATTTTCCTGGGTTGATATTCCCCATTGCTAATTTAGACTTGTACCCTTTCACAATCCTCTAGCCATGTGGACTGTGGGTCTCCGTATTCTCTAAAAAAATTCTTCCCTATTATTTAAAAGTCAATTCAAATGTCTGTCTCCCCCATTATATGGTAAGTTTTTTTTTTTTTTTTTAATATCTCTGTATTGCTGGATAAACAGGCATTTACAAAGTTTTGGTGAATGAATGACTGAACAGATGAAGTTTTTTCTTCATGAAGATGGTTTTATGAAGTATAATCAAAACTGTGTAATACTGAAATCTTCAGTAAAAAGAAGCCAATCCATGAGACTTGGAGAGTCTATGGAAAACACTTGAGATTTCAAGACCTATTGTCCCCGAGCCCTGTGTAAACATTGATTCTTCTGCTTTCTTAACAACAAAGCAGCCCCGAGTACTTTGTTAAATGTCGAGGACCAGTGCTCCCTTCTTACTTAGTCTAGTGCTATTTTATATTTTTTTAAACATGTTTTATTCCATGCTTAACAGAAATATGAGCTTCCCTGGTGGCTCAAACGGTAAAGCGTTTGCCTGCAATGCGGGAGACCCGGGTTCGATTCCTGGGTCAGGAAGATCCCCTGGAGAAGGAAATGGCAATCCACTCCAGCACTCTTGCCTGGAAAACCCCATGGACGGAGGAACCTGATAGGTTACAGTCCATGGGGTCGCAGAGAGTCGGACACGACTTCACGTTCACTTTAACAGAAATATATTGTTAAATTTTTCTCTATTCTGTGTTAAATTACCCTTTAAAATATTTCCCTTGCACTGAATTCTAATTGTTTATATTAAGATTACCTCACTTTTACAAGTTGTCCAATGTTTCATTAAGGCAATATCTCAAACAGGATAAGAACAAAACAAATGAAAAATGTAGCACTCTTGTGTTAACACTTTATTGAAACCAAAAATAAATGGTGTCAAACCTAAAGGTTGACATTTTATTAGAATAAACAAGAAAAATCACTCACAAGTGCACTAACATATAGAAACATGCACAGAGTAAATCTGTAATAAAATGTACCAACCCAGAATATTAGTGTGCTATTCTAGCTCCTATCCAAGATAATTGAAAGAATGTATGAGCCAAAAACAATATACAAATAATATTTCACATTATATTTATAATTTCCTAGTATATACTTAAAGAATAGGTCAGATTTAGAAGTAGAGTAAAAAGATTAATCACTCCCAAAACTTTAGTAAATGTCCCAGAGCTTCTTTTCTTATAAATCTGTATCTACAACTTCAACTCTTGGAAACAGCTGAAAGAAAGAAAGAAAAAGGAAAGAAGGAAAGGAGGGAGGAAGAAATGAGAGTGATGTTATTGGCATTTAAAGGTACATGAGTCTTCTCAAGTTAAAGTAATAGGTATCAACTGGCCAATCAACAGCACAATCTTCTCCCTTAGAAGTCACTAGATCTCATTAGTGAAATTAATAAAAGGAGTTTCTTACTTGACTTGCACAGCAATTCTGTCAATGTTTCCCTACATTCCTTAAAGCTCTAAAGATATGAGTTACAGTCACAAAAATATATGCATTTCAAACATGCAGCAAGCAAATAGGTGATGTACTTATATGTTTCTATAAATGATGCTTAAATCCACATCAAAATGTACACTTAATTTTTAATAAATATAACTTTAGAAAAAAATTCCATCCACACACATAAAAACAAATATATTTGGGGGCTAGTTAATAGAGCTGGAGAACACACATCAATATCACTCAAATGCTTGCAATTAAGCAGAGCAGCTTTAAAAAAAGAAAATCATTAATGCTAAAGGGGGGTAATGCACAGCGCATAAATTCAAAATGTTGATCAGAAACATTTTGTTGATAGCAATTGAGTTAGCTAGGAACATTCAGGTTTAGAAAGCTTCCAGCCACTGTGTGGTTATAGTGTATTTATACAACTCTATATTTAAACACAGGTGGTAATTAGCAAGATTGAGACACCTTTAATAAGGCATCATCATAGGTGCAAAGGATGTGTAACATAAGATGAGTTCATTATCAATAACTTTCTTGAATTAATCATCTCTTAGGACATTTAATTTTAAATGTACCTGAAAAAAACCTGGATTATTGGGATAGGCCATCTGCAGTATCTTTTTTCTGATTTCTCTGAACAACTGAAGATTTTCTTAAAATGTCTATCCACTGCTGGGGCACAGGGATTGCAATATCTAATATACCAATTGTCCAGCTAATCTGGCACTTTCTCTTTGACAGGTGTCTCAACCAGATAGAGGCATTAGAATTAATATAAACACTTAGAATCCACCAATTATACAAGATCTTGAAACTGGGAAATTTTCTCCTTGACCTTAGCTTGTGATCAGATTTTCCCTGAAGTATGCAAACTGATAGCAATGTACTTTTTATTTTGGCTGCTTTAAAAACTCTCATTCACATATGCAGTTAAAAACACTAAGCTGTGATTCCAAACATTAAAATGAAACTGGATTTCCTTTGATAAAACCATATAGGGGTTCTACTTAAAGTCACAGACATATACATGCACACACATATTAACACATATATTCAATCAGCATTCTGAATATTTACAGTATCTTTCATCTAAATTGGAAAACATTAATTTCTGGGCTTCCTAGGTGGCACTAATGGTAAATAACCCTCCTGCCAATGCAAGATACCCAAGAGATACAGGTTCGAGCCCTAGGTCAGGAAGATTCCCCTGGAAAAGGAGATGGCAACCCACTCCAGTAATTTTGCCTGGAGAATTCCATGGACAGAGGAGCCCGCTGGACTACAGTCCATGGTGTCGCAAAGAGTCAGAAATGATTGAAGTAACTTAGCATGCATGCATTAATTTCTAAAGGGAAACTGAGGTTGTATCTTCATAACATCATTTAGACGAAGAGTTAAAATTAACTGATTATATATTGGGAACTATTCAGATGATTAATTATTTTTTTCACTATGCATCCAAAAGTCAAGCATCTGCTGAAAAGTTAGAGGAAATCAACATGACAAAGATATGACACAGATAGATACTAGGAAATCTACATGATCAACAATGATGATTGAAATTTTCATGTTTTACTCAGATATTCTGGTAATTTTACTCAGACATGGCTCAAGTTTTTTCTCACCAAAATCCTTTTTGAGAATCACTCTTTCTTAGCCATAATATAGAAATTTGTTTACAGCTATAAATTCAGGGGGAAAAATTTTAGTTTATCAGAACCCATAGCTGATAATATTGCAAAAGTCTTAACATGGATTGCAATTCAGCTCATATTAGAGTTTGTGATCCCCAAATTCAATTTTGTTAGTCATAATCAGCCACAAAAATGTTACAAAAGAATATGAGAAACATTAAAAGGCAATTTCCTCATTGTTGACTACTTATCAACTGACAACTTAGTCAATTAAAGTTAAAACAATCAGTATGCTTTATGCTGATGGGTAAAATGAGTGTTTTACAGATTTCAAATAAATGTATTCAAATCCATTTGGTCTCTGTAATAAAAAAAAATGTGAGGCATAGATATTTTAATAAAAATGTTTTTATACTTGAAAAGGGAAAATAACCAATCTTACCAGAAAATTCAAGCATCATTTATATTTAACTTTACTATGATCTCTAACTAGGCTTCTTAAAAGTCTACAAAATCATTTGACTGAACATATTTTTTCAATGCAATAGCTAATATGAAACTACTTTACAGCTGTGAAGTCCTCATAGAACAAAAAACTCTCTGTGGCATACACATAAATATCAATAGGAATGCACAAATCAAAGTTCTTTTTTTGTGACTAGTTTTAAAGAACTGCTTGATTAGGGATAAGTAGGGTTGCAGTAAGATCTTCAGGAAAATGACAGTGATGGCACTGATTTTTGTTCTGCTTAATTGTTTATTGCTCACAAATTCAATCCCCTAGCCTTTTATAGTTACTCTCAGGGACCAACAGGCTGGCATGAAATTAAATTAACAAGCAGGTTCCCATCCTGAATTAGTGACTCCCAGCTGTCTGTCCCGCCTAGTTTCCATGGCAGTGGAAGAATCGGTGAAAAGTGAGGTGCAGGAAATCGTAAGAAGCCAACATATCAAACTCTTTAAGTTGATTCTTTAAACTGATGAATCAGTACCGGGGGTGGAGGTGGGGGAGATAGAACTGAAGTTAAAGTGTTTTATTTCCTGGCTTTTTGAAAAGGCCAGTGTGTTTCTGTTTTTGTCACTGCTTTCTCACTGCATCTCCTTAAACATTTCATAGAAGGCTGTAGATTCAGGGTAGCATTTGGCTCATTATATGTGTTATAGTAACCCAAGAGTGTTTAAGGTACTCTACATGTATTTTAAAGGGTTTCACTTTATGTCTTTCTTTTTCGACATAGGTATTAAGATTCATCAGCTTGTTAAATGACTCCAAAATATCCAGAGACCAAGTGAAAAATTCTCTCAACCAACCAGATGTTTGTTTGCATCACCTCAAACAGCTGGATGGTTGACGGAACTTTTCACTCACATATTTAGGTGTCACCTAGATACAGCCATAGAGACCTGTCATAAGTACCCAGGAAAAAAATATTAATCTCAGCACATATCTACCATAAACACGGATATGAAGGTTCTGAGTAAGAGCTTCTCAGGGCATGATTCAGTGATATAAAAAGAGATGATTTAACACATTTTCCTGTGTCCATTTTCCAATTCCCTTCTCCACTCCATTTTAAGTAGGTGGGAATGGAGAACCCAATATTTCAGAATCATTACATCACATTGAAAACATCATCCAAGAGATAGTGGTTAGTTGGCATATATGCATGTTTCACCATATGCTATTGTTTACCTAAAGTGGAGGCCTGGACAGGAAGTAAAAGTCAGAATTTTTTTTAAGCTGTAAATTATCCAAGATTATACTTCCAGGTCTAGAAATGAGTCCCAAAGTTACATAAGAATTTAACAGGCTTTATTTATTAGACTCTAAGTGATTATTATTAAAGCATTAGTGATGCAACATCAACTGTAAAAATATTTACTATCTCCAATTAAAACTAGTTTGCTTTGATTCTATATAGAAATATTCACAGTACAATTCAGTACAAATATTGTTACAAAACAATTTTCAGTTTATGCCATCATACTCCAGTTTACTCAGTCCTATTTTTCATGAGTTCCAAAGGTAAGTAATTTCATTGGTCTTGCTAAATTGTACCACAGTACATCTAGCAAACTATAAAATCTCTATACATTATATAAATTGTCATTACAGGGTACCACATACGGTAGACACACATATGGTTGGACCATCAAGGTTGTTTAGAATAATTAAAAGCTGTGTGAAACCTTTTATAGCATTCACCTGCTCAAACTAAGCACAGTTCTAGCTGGTTCTATATGATATTTACTTTCCTCAGTTCTTAAAAAAAAATCAATGGAAAACAGAAAGGAAAAGAAATTATATATAAAGCCAGGAATCAGAATGTTTTACCGTCTAGGGAAAGGAAATGGAGTAATTTCAATTCAAAACAGTAATTTAATCTAATACTCAGAATGTGCAGATGATTTAAAGCAGTTTTTGTACATGGAAACAGTTTTGAAAGCTGATTCCTTTTAATTTTTTATAATCAGCAGCTTTATTTCCAGTCATTGATATATTCTATTGATCACAATTGCTATTAATAAATGCTATCCTTCACAATATTCTTTATCATTTAATCTGCCTGTAGTTGTGCTAGTAATCCAATTCAAACCATTCTTCCAAGTGGTAAACGAAGGGAAGCTTTTTATTAAAAAAAAAAAGCTGCATAGATTACTACTTTCAAGGGTAAATCTACATACAGGAGCTTAAAGAAATATATATAATATTAATAAAATTATCATACATGTTTCATATCTGATGCACGGCATTCTCATGAGATTGTTTCTAAAAGTGTGTGTATGTGTGTGTGCGTGAGAATGCTAGAATATGTGAATATTATAAGAAAATTTGCTTTCATTAATTAATCTTTGCATCAAGTATTCAAAGTACTGCTCTTCTTTTGACCTCAGGTCAGTAAATAAGTAAATAGATAAGTAAATCACTTGTTTGGGAAGCCTTAGGAAATTTATTAACCATATCTATACCAAGTACTTGACAACTATACTGAAAACTGAAACTGATGGACTTTCAGGAAAAGCAAGCTTCAAGTAAAAATTACATGGATTCTAATTGCTATTTCTAACATAAAATGGAAAAAAAGAACTTTATGTTAATACTGAACCTTCTAACCATTTCCAAGTTTTAAGACTGTCATGGAAAATAAGCTTTCTGTTTTCAGAGGCAACATATCAAAAGAATACTTTGCAGTTTGACAGTTTAAAATCATATTGTACAGAATAAACTTGAATGTTGGACTGCTCTGTTTCAGCATGAATCTTAGTATTAAAGGCATCAGAAAGGTACAATGACTGTAAGGGAAACTATGATCATGTCAGCATTATTTACACAGATGACAATGAAGTGAAACACCAAGACCTTTAGAGTATTTAGATTTTGAATTAGGCCTTTGAATGAGATGGTAGTTAATATACAATCTAATTTTACTTTTTAACACAGCTATTTATTTCAATATTTGGAATCTCACTTAATCTTATAGCACAATGACTCCACAAAGCATTCTTTCCTTCAGTTCCACTGTATATTTTGTCAAATGACATGACTATTCTTAATTCATAATGGGGACCTAGAACTAATGGTAAATACAAATTCATGTATTCAAAAAATACTCGGTTTGAACTATGTGTCTGGCGTGGTTCTAGAGACTAGACTCTATTGGTTTTATTATACAAATGTTAACATTTGTTCATTGAACTGTTTTCCAGAAACACCTGTTTTTCAAAAACATTCTGGGGGACAATCTGAAAACTTTTAAATAACATTTAGAGCATGGATTCATTTAGAAATTACCTGAATCCCTTTCCGAATGCATCTTGGGACTTTCTTTTATTATCATTAAAAGATTCCAACATTACTTTGACATACTTACACACTACCCTTTTAAAAAAACTTTCCAACAGTAAATTATTTAACACATCACACACACATAAAACGTCTTATGAACTTAGACAAAAATGGCAAAATTAAGATTCTGCTTTTCCAGTTATCTACTTAAAGGGTCATACTAATGCCTTATGAAAATTCATTTTCCCCCCACGTTGCAGGTATTAAGAGCAGGGGGGTGGTAAGCAAGCAAGTAAATGCTGGGTAACCAGGGAACAGAATATAAGGCTGTGGATTTCCTTTTAATAATAATAAAGTCTTTCCTCCTCAGACTGTGCTCTTTCTTAGCAGTACAGGGGTGCCCTATGCTCCAAATCGGAAGTCTTCGGACTAAGAAAACAGACAAGGATATTTCAATCAAAAGATAAAGCAGACACTTGCAATGTTTTCCCAAAACAGGTTGAGAGTAGCAATTGATGCTCATAGTATAGTGTACCTGGTTTGTTCATTATGATCACAGAACAACAAGCTGAAATTCAAGGAAGCTGTCTGTGACCCTTAGCACAAACGCAATCAATTAAGTGCTAATCTAACAGTACCTAATAGAATCCACTGGGGTGTTTCGTTTCCTTTTGGTTTGCAAAACCGAGTGGCTACTAATTTCCCTACTATGGCACTAGGAACTTCTTTTTGTATTTTTTCTGGCCACCTCAAATACTCCTCCGAATTAACATTCCAGGTAAATTTAAAAAAAAAAAAAAA
>SJYT01006871.1:20171-32231 GCA_006410635.1 Cephalophus harveyi | reverse complement strand
CGCCCCCGCCCCTACTCTCCCGGTGGCGAAATAGATGTCGAGACAACATCTACGAGTGGAGTGAGATCGTCCGTCTCCGCAATTGTAAACAACCGACCGCACTCGGTTTGCTGAAATGTTTAAATATACTCCTGACTGCAAACACATCCACTCACCAAGTCGCGCTGTCTCCCCTTCTCCACCTCCTAAAATTGAACTGGCACCCTGCCCGTTGTAGAGTAGAAAGTGAGGTTACATTTCCCCAGGTATGCCTAGAGGGTACCTGGCACTCCACAAATGTGCTGGCCGCTGCTATATTGCCCGTACCACATCTCAGGATAAAATGCGAAAACACACAAACCCGCGCTGCTGAGCGCCTGGTGAAGCCAACACCGACGGCTCCCAGAGCACCGACTGCTGCGTAATGACTGTCTCTTGACAAAGGTTGGAGTGTAGGAAGGACGCATTGGGTAGGGCCCCAGACGGTGCGGGTTAGAAGGAGGTCCTGGAGTTTCCCCCGGAACCTGGACTCCCTGAGTGCGGTTCAAAGAGAAATTCGAAAGCAAACAGGTACTCAAGTGAGTCCTAGACCCTAGGCATCTTCTCTCAGAGAGACAGGAGCGGGACCCGAGTGGCTGAGCCTCTGGCGGACGCTCCAGGTGGGAAAAATACTGGAGGAGAGGCGCCCCCTTGTCTCTTCTCGGACCGAGCCCGCCCCCGGCCCCAACGTCCAGGTCCACTTGTTAGAGCGCCGGGGCTCTGCGCGCCAGCTGAGGCGAGCCCCACTCCCCCGCCCCCGCCTTTCGGAACCAGAGGAGTTGGTTGGCAAAGTGTCGCCTAAGAAGCCTAGTGAGCCCTCGCAGGGCAGCGCCCCCAGGGCCCGCTGACAGCTTGAACTGCGGACAAGGCCGACCTCCCATATGCCCCGGGTGGTCCAGAGCCCCGAGCCGGGCGAAGACCTAAAGAAGAGGGAACCGAGGTTCTGCCACCTCGAGCAGGGCTCTCGGAGCGGACGCTGCCCGCCACTCAGGGCCGGGAGCCGCCATCCGCCGCCTGCAGCCTCGGGGCGAAGTTAGCCGGGAGTCCACGGGGTGGGAGGTGGGAGGGTAGGGGCCGCGAACCAAAGGGAAGGAGGTGGGAGCCGGGAGCAACGCACCTACCTAGTCCAGGCGCAAGTTTCAGTGGCGTCCCCAGGTGCGGTCCCCCGCCCCCTGGCCAGGTGCTCAGCCCCGCCGGGCGCTGCCGGAGCCCGGGACCTCAGGCGTCTCAGCCGGTTCCTGCGGGAAACGACTGTAAATCCACATTACTGTTCGAGCTGCCGCTCGGGCCCCAGCATCGCTCTCCTCCGGTCCGTCGCGACGGTGCTCTGAGCCGGCAGCCGCCGGGGGCAGGTACCGAACCTGGCTACTACCGCGCCAGCGGACGATCGCTGCCTGGAGGGTGCTAGTGCCCGGGGTCGCTTGTGGGTGCGAGAGTGTGTATACGCGTGTGTGTCCGTGAAAGAGAGTGTGCGTGTGTGTGCGAGCAGAAGGGATGAGCTCAGACCCCGGGGCACTCGGAGGTGAACTCCGGGCTAAGCCGGAGCCCGCCGCGCTCCCGGGTGCGGGGCGTCTGCACCGCTGACGGCTGTGCTGATGTTGCTGTGGCCGCCGCCGCCGCGCTCTAAGGCTGGTCGCGGTGGTGCAAAAAATGTTTCTCCGCTACTCGAGACCAAAAAACCTGCCCTGTCTACTGAGCATGCCCGGTTTGACAGTTCCACAGCCAAGGTTTTTTTTTTTTTTTTTTTTCCTCCCTTTTCCACCAAGACTCCAGGTTTTAGCCGCAGCTGAGATGGGGTGGGGAGGAAGGGGGAGCTCCGGAGGAGGAGCAGAAGAGAAGGGCTGAGGGAGCAGGTAGCGGGCAAAGGAAAGGGAAATCAAAATGAGAAAGATCACGGTGTTAGAGGGTGGAGGGAGGGAAGGAGAAAGCTGGGGATGGGGGAGCAGAGGAAGGAAATATGGATCAACAAAATTTAGATTTCGTACCACGATGAGTTCCCGGCCAGAGTACTCTCATGACCAGCTTCTATTTTCTCCAGAGGGTTAGGTGGGGTGGGAGGTGGGGCCCGGAGGAGTGTTTGTCATCCCCAAATCAACCTGGGAGAGTGTTTTATAGTCAAGACATACACAAACGCACGCGCTGTTGCACACACCACACAGACACATACACAGAAGCGTGATCACCACCGCGATGTGTAAAGCCGAAGGACTGACTTAGAATGCAAAGTCTCTTGCCAGGATAACTTTAGCAAAAAAAGAAAAAAGCGAGGTGGCGGAGAGAGAGAGAAATGTTTGGGTTCCTCCTTTTCCCCTCTACCCCGCCTTCTAGAAAAGCCCAGCCCGTGAGTGCGGTGCGAAAGAGACCCGCAAGCTTTCTTAGTGTCGGTCCACGTGAGAGAACTGCTGACTGCCTCCCGCTGACAGCGTGACCTCAGTGAGCGAAGGCCGGCCACACGCAGCCTCCCGGCGGCGCGTCGGGTCAGCGCTGACACTTCCCCCCACCCCCACCCCCGGAGGCGGGCCCTGCGCTCCAGCCGCTGCCCGGCCTGGTCGCCCAGCTCCCTGGGCTCCCCAACCGGCTCCGCCCCTCACCCAGGTTCGGTCCGTGCCCCAAGTCCTGGATCCCTCCTTTTCCACCCTTTTGAGCTTCCGCGAAAAAGCGGAAAAGCGGAATCTGCACACTCAGAAACTCGCTTTGGGAGCCTAAGGAGTCCTACTGGGCATGCTCAGGACTTGGGGCGCCTCGCGTGGAGTAACTCTCCAGCCGCCAATATCTGCACGGCTGGGCCAGATGTGAGTCTGAAGTAGGAGACGTCGACCCGGGATCAGGGTTTGGCTCCGGTTCCGGGAAGGGCGGCGGCGACGCCCACAGTCGCCTCCTCCTTCCCGGCTTCCCGGCGAGAGCAAGACGGTGGGAGATACCAAGTGCCGAGCCAGGGGAGCGGCACCAACTGGAGAAACGAGTCTAGCGTACTCCCAGACCCCCTTCCCCCCGCGCCACCCCCGCCGTAGGCAGGTAGGGGGCGCGCAAAGCAGCGGAGAGAGCCCAGTGAGTGAGTGCCGGCACTGCTAGCCTCTAGGTAAAGAAAGAGAGCGCGAAGAGTTGAATTTTCTTTAGGAGACAGACGTTACCGATGGTTTTCTTGAGTGAAGAAAGAAGGGCGTGTGTGAATGTGTTTGTGTGCACGCACGTTTGTAATTTTTCCCCGCAAGAGCAGGGACAGGAAAGCGAGAAACTATTGGCGAGTTGAGAGTCCGCTAGGGGTTGCAATAAGGCACATTTGGAGCCTTGGCTGGCGCTAATTAACAGGAAGAGTTGCTCGCGGCTCGGCGGGTGCGCACCAAAGCTTCCAGCTGTTCTTCTCCCTGGGTGGTGGCAGCTGCACGAGCATGGCTTCCGGGCTGGACGGTCCCTGCACTCCCGAGCAGGGAGACCGGATTCGGTTTCCTAAGCAGAGAGAGTACAGGATGACGCCAGTGGAGATCTCGGAACCGTGTGTTCCCATCTTCGCAGGTTTTGATACAGGTATTTGCAAAGAGGGAACATTGTAAGCCCAGCACACCAACGAGGGGAGGAACTAACAGCGAGCTGAACACTCTCAGGGTAAGAATCAGAGAATCGAGAGAACGTTTATTCCCATCGTCCCTTTTTAAACACTGCCTTCAGCTTCGGGCAGGAATCGTTTGGATCACTGCCGCTCACCATCACCCCTCGCTCTGCCAACAAAGAAACAAAAGATGACAACCCGACTCTGTAGGGGGATAGCAATTGCTTCCAGAACCATCTCTCTGTTGGCAGTTGAAAAAGCAATGGGGAAGGGATGGCTATAAAACCTGTGTCTAGCCACCAATATGTAAACGAACATTCCTAAAACCCACTACCCTCCTCCAAAAACAAATATCTCTATATGTGAAAACATATAGCTCCTAAATAAAGATTTCTCATTAAGAACTACCTGACCAACGAACTGTGGAGGGAAAAGACTTTGAGGATACCTCCTCAATTCCCATCTAAGAGTTCTGGAAGGAGGAAATAGAAACATCTGGTCAGTTACTTCTCCAGTGATTCAAATCACTCTCTGAGTCTAAGGAATTCTCTAAATAATGATTAAAGAGAGTTCCTCGTTAATGAAAAGGGAATGTTGGCAGAATGAGACTTGGACAAATCATAACGGCCATGGAAATGAATTGTACAATTTAAAACCATGATCATCTCACTCTCACACTTGCTACCTCTTTGTTAGTCATTTCGAAGACACAGAGGGGAAGGGACGGTTGATACCCAGGGATTTCATGAAAGGAAACTCAGCTTGTTTCTCTCCTGGCAATTTGGCAGTCTGTTTAATCATTTTTTTTTTTAAAAAGAAACTCTCCTCTACCGCCTCCTCCTTATGTTTTCTCTCATATTCTTCCCTCTCATTTTCCTTACCAGTCTTGCACAGCTCCCTGGAGTCCTTAATTCATTTGGTCTGCACCTGTCTCCCTTTAGTTCCTTCAAAAACATTGTTTCCCTTTCTAATTCCAAAGTACAGGGGGCTCTCACCTTTCTCCATTTCTGCAGAACTGATTTACTGCTTCTGGAGGTCCATAGCCTGATACTGTAGGTGGATTTCTTAAAGCATTTATTCAACTTCAGAAATTCCCTAGACACATTTAAGTAACAGGAAATTGAAGAATTTTTAAGTGTTTTGCTCACGGAACTAGGAATTTCTATTTTGAATGTGGGTATCAGACAGAAGCCACGCTAAACTGCCCATTTTAGAATGGTCAATGTGAAGGAAAATATAACCAGTTGTAATGGAGCATGCAATCTGTATAAGACAGTTACCCAGTTGCCTGGGTTATGTTATTAATATTCAAATAATTTGCTAGGAATTTTAAAAGAGATACCTTTTCGTTAACAAAGACCACACACATGCATGCATACACACATTTATACCCAGAATTAATATAATCACATAAGTTCAATTCAGCTGTTGCATATGGAGCATCTACCTTGTTTCAGGAACTGTGCCAGCTCTTAGAATAGTAAAGAAATTGCAGAGGCTAAAATATGTTCAAAGATTTGTGAACAACTTACTAATCAACAAGCATAAAATGAATAGCTGTTACCATGTTCCTTGAACAATTCAGTCCTAAAGAACAATAGTTAGATTTGATTTTTGTTAGTTTGTTTAATCCATAGCTTGCATTCTTTGCAAGGAATGCATAATGGAAAATATCACTTATTTCAATCTTGTTTCTAAGTACCCTCATAAGTAAAAGTGTAAGTACAATAATATTAGAAGACTGAAGTCAATAACAATTACATAAAGAAAATCAACGTGAAGCCTCTGAAATGAAGGTTTTTTGGGTGCTTGTCTAATGGTAAGATGATTTCAAAGGCACAGCTTCAGTACATACTGGTTGTAATGAACCATTATTTCCTATTGCAACTGATAACAATGCTGTCTGGAGATCAACTACCAGAGATTATGAATGGTGCCAGGACCACAGCTTTTGACTACTATGATTGGAAGCAGGGAAAGGTAGCTTAATGATTTTGTACCCAATCAGTTTTCATAAACAGCTATAAAATTGTAGTCACCAGTTTGCTGCTAGGGAGTGCCCATTTCCAGTTAGTCATGGGCCCCTCTGAGAAAAGCAGCCACATTAGAGGAAGTTCACTTGAGCTTGGTGTGAACAGGTTGTGGCCATGATTCTGCATCCATATGTTCAGAACAGATAGCCAGACACATTTTTCACACATACAAGTAATGCTCAGGAGAACAACAGAAAAGCCAGTTAAAGTCTTCTATCTATTCCTATCCCCAGTTAAAGTCTTCTGTCTACCTAACCCCACCAGGTCTTCCCTGGTGGCTCAGTCAGTAGAGTCTGCCTACAATGCGGGAGACCAGATTTGACCCCTGGGTCAGGAAAAGATCCCCTGGAGAAGGGAATGGCAACCCACTCCAGTATTCGTGCCTGGAGATTTCCATGCAGAGAGAAGCCTAGCGGGTTGCAGTCCATGGGGTCACAAAGAGTCAGACACGACTGAGTGACTAACAATTTCACTACCTATGGCTCAGAGGGTAAAGCGTCTGCCTGCAATGCAGGAGACCTGGGTTTGATCCCTGGGTCAGGAAGATCCCCTGGAGAAGGAAATGGCAACCCACTCCAGTACTCTTGCCTGGAAAATCCCATGGACAGAGAAGCCTGGTAGATTACAGTCCATGGGATCGCAAAGAGTCGGACACGACTGAGCGACTTCACGACTTCACTATACCTATTTAGTATCCAGATGGATCCTTTGGATCCACTTCTCTGACTAGACTTCAAAGGAGAAGAAAAATACATTTTTTTTTAACTTTGGGCTTTAGCAAGTCACTTTGTATTCCATATAGCAAGCCCTGTTCATGGAAGTGTACATTTATAGAGAATATCCCTCACTGGAAGGGTTCCATCAATGTTGCTGCATCTTACTCTCAAAATAAAATGTATCTTTATTACAGATTAATCATAACCTTCAGAAACTAAGACTTCCCAGTAGGGTGTAGTGACAATTCATTTGTATTATTGCTATAATGAATTCAAATATTTGCTTAAATTTAAAATTATGGACCATGTAAAGAATGACACCTTGGGCTTTAATTTATATGAAATTCACTTATGCTTGATATGCATACACATAAAAATATGGCAATAACAATAATTTGTTCCCTCATGAAGATGACATAGTGCCTTCCCTTGCAGATCTGAAAGCTGACTTTATGCTAGTGTTTGTCTTTTTATTGGAAATACTTTTAAGAATATTACTTTCTGGCACTTTTTAACTATCACAGTTGTTGAAAAGGGGAGATATTGATTTCAAAATGTACCATGATTTCTATTTGAGAGATGAAATTACACTCCTGAAAAAGAATTTGAAAAGAGTATAGAACAATTAGGATTGGTCTGTTGGCATTTATGTGCATTTGAACTTCTAACTTTTGACCTCGTTGTCATAACCCTTTAAGTGAATTATCACAATTGACTTACAATTAACTATTAATTTGTATTGAAATAACTACAGCATTTTGTGCTTCAAAAACGCACACTTAATAATGGCCATAAGATTTTTATAGCTACATACATTAATAATTGCTACTAGATGCTAACAATTATTAGGTTAGTCTATCATAAACAGAATTTAAATGCATTTTGTATGAAAATCAGGAACTAAGATGCTATCATTTTCCATGCAACACAATGAGCACGAAAATTTCATCTCAGATTAAGGAAACAGGCTCCCAATAGATATTTTCATTCTCTTATTCATGCTTTCATTAGGCAAAGATTTATAGAATACCCACTATGTGCCTATTCAGTGCTAAGTACTGGAAAGAGAATGGTAAAGAAAACATATCTGTTCCAGCCTTTGTGTAAATTAGAGTCCACTGGCAAGAGATGGATATAACCAATCCCATGAGGAGCACTCTGAAAGAGAAGAACACAGTATTGGCAAGAGAACAGAGGAGACTCAATTTAGATTGAGGTTGAAGCAGTGAGGTAGGCGTCCCTGAGACAGCAGCTACTAATCTGAGGCATGAATGAGTAGTAGTTAGCATTCCAGGCACAGAGTAAAGAATGTATGGTATTTGACGTGAGAAATGTGCAATGTCAAGGTGCTGAAAGACAGCCTGTGCATCTGGAGTGTGGTGAACATGAGTAGTGTATTGGGGTGGGGTGGCAGAGAGTGACATATACGAGGAAGGAGAGGCAGGAAGGAGTCAAATCATACAAGGGTTTAGGGGCCTTGATAAGGATTTTAGATTTTGTCCTCAGGACAATGAGAGGATGTGCTATGATCTGATTTACAGTTCAATGGCTCTTTACCTGCGTCAATCAAATTCTGATACTTGCCAACTCTCAAATAACAACACTTTTTCTATCCTTATTCTTCCTGACCTATCTGGTCCAGAGACTCCTGGGAGATACTTAGAGACTTGTAGGGTGTCTGTGTAGTCCAGATTATTTTCACAATAATATCAAGATAATATTTGCCTTCTACTCACATTCTCTTACAAATGTGCAACAATTAATTGAATGCAAAAGCAACTATGAGAATTTAGCTGTGTTCTATTAGTGTTAGTCGCTTAGTCGTGTCCAGCTCTTTGCGACCCCATGGACTATAGCCTGCCAGGTTATATAACCTGACAGGTTCCTCTGTCCATGGGATTCTCCAAGCAGGAATACTGGAGTGGGTTGCCATTTCCTTCTCCAGGGGTTATTCCCGACCCCTACACTACAGGCAGATTCTTTATCATCTGAGCCACCAGGGTAATCCCTGGTGTTAAAAGATAAGAATAGGTGTTAAAAGATAAGAATACAACTCTCCTCAATAATTGTTTGGGAAAAGATGGCACTTTTTCATGAAATTCTTATTTATATTAATATATATTAAGTTTATTACTGTTATTTTAAGTGCCTCAGTACATAAATAGTTGATTTCTGCCTGCTTTAACTTCTTTTTTTTATTATTTTATTTTATGATACATAAATATCAATAGAGATAACTCACAAAGATAACAGCAGTTTGGGGTTCTTCAAAAAATTTTTAAGACCATAAAGAGATCCAGAAACGAATGCCAACCAGCAGTCTTCTTTTCTTAAAACTGGTTGTGGTTTCCCTCCTATCATTCTTTTTCTGTTCCTAAAAGCTCGGTCCTCAGATTCACAATGCTGCTGCTGCTGCTAAGTTGCTTCAGTCATGTCCGACTCTGTGCAACCCCACAGACGGCAGCCCACCAGGATCCTCTATCCCTGGGATTCTCCAGGCAAGAACACTGGACTGGGTTGCCATTTCCTCCTCCAATGCATGAAAGTGAAAAGGGAAAGTGAAGTCGCTCAGTCATGTCTGATTCTTAGCAACCCTATGGACTGCAGCCCACCAGGCTCCTCTGTCCATGGGATTTTCCAGGCAAGAGTACTGGAGTGGGGTGCCATTGCCTTCTCTGCAGATTCACAATAAGAAATTGATTTTTACATTGCAATCCAGAATGATTACTTACAACTACTATATGATGCATTTTGAAATTATCTATTCCATTCCAACCAAATCAATTGCTTTCTTAACCCAGTAACCCACACTTAGAAAAAGCATGAATGATCTCACTCCATTTCTAGGTTTCAATAATTACTTCTAGTTTGATACCTTTGAGACCATATTTCCTGTCTCAGCATTCCTCTCAGGTGCTACCTCTAACAGCTGGCTGAACATTTCTTTTTTTTTAATATAAATTTATTAATTTTAATTGGAGGCTAATTACTTTACCATATTGTATTGGTTTTGCCATACATCAACATGAATCCGTCACAGGTATACACATGTTCCCCCTCCCTCCTCCCTCCCAGTACCATCCCTCTGAGTCGTCTCAGTGCACCAGCCCCAATCATCCAGTATCATGCATCGACCCTGGACTGGCGATTTGTTTCATATATGATATTATACATGTTTCAATGCCATTCTCCCAAATCATCCCACCCTCTCCCTCTCCCACAGAGTAGTTACCTCAAACTTAACTTGTTTAAAATTGAACTCATCCCTCAAATATTCTTAAATAAGAAATACAGGAGATTATAAAAGCATGTAATCTGAGATTTATATGAACTGACTAAAACTAAAATATGTGCATAGAGAAAGGACTAGGAAAAAAATCACAATAGTATAGTGATTAATGGGATTGTTAATTTTAATTGTTAGTTTTCATTTTTTTAATATTTTTTTGTATTTACTTTTCTATAATAAGTATGTACTAATTCATAATCAGAAAGCTGAGTGCCGAAGAATTGATGCTTTTGAACTGTGGTGTTGGAGAAGACTCTTGAGAGTCCCTTGGACTGCAAGGAGATCCAACCAGTCCGTTCTGAAGGAGATCAGCCCTGGGGGTTCTTTGGAAGGAATGATGCTAAAGCTGAAACTCCAGTACTTTGGCCTCCTCATGAGAAGAGTTGACTCATTGGAAAAGACTCTGATGCTGGGAGGGATTGGGGGCAGGAGGAGAAGGGGACGACCGAGGATGAAGATGGCTGGATGGCATCACTGACTCGATGGACGTGAGTCTGAGTGAACTCCGGGAGTTGGTGATGGACAGGGAAGCCTGGCGTGCTGCGATTCATGGGGTCACAAAGAGTCGGACACGACTGAGCGACTGAACTGACTGACTGTTAAAAACAGCACTAGTCTTCCTTACACGTCCTACATGTCTTCATGCCTTTCATTTTAAAGGTATGATTCTATTTATCTCAAGATTTGCTTTAAACACATTTTTCAGTAATAATCATGTTAATAATGCAGATTTCTCCAGGACCACTTTATTTTATCACCAAAGGAATTCTAATTGCAGGATGGATATAGGCAGGAGTCACTACCACCACAAAGACAGTTCGTCAGTTTTCTAGGATACCCAATACATTGGTTGAAGTTCTAGATGCTACATGCTTCTGCAGCTCTCTCTGTCTTGAAATTGTATGAAGTATAGCTTATCCCACAGACCATCAAATGGACACTTGGTTACAGTGGGGCAGTCTATCCTTTTCTTCAAATACAATTATGAATAAAATCTAAAAATTCTATACTCTTGAACACTTCTGCATCTGTGCAGGACGCCACTCCTTCTCCACCTGTAGTTGTCTATTCATATTTATCGGACGTATATCCATTACTGCCTCTTCCAAGAAGCCTTCCCTGCACTTCTATCCTGAAATGCTTTCTCTCTGAATTGCTAAACTGCTTTTCCTTTCTTGGCCCTTATTCCATTATCCTTTGTATTAGAAGTAGCTATTTAGATGCTTGTTTCTCCCATTGTACTTTTATTTCTTTGAGGGCATGGACATGTCCTTCTATATATCTTAGTTATACATAGTAGGTCCTTGAGAAATAACTGGGGATAAATTTTTAATTTAGCAATTGTATTTCTAAAGCAAAGGATAAAAATAATGAGAATTGAGAAACTTCTAATATGTTCTATTTGATCAAATTTAATTGTAATTTAAATTAAATTGTAAATTGTAATTGTAAATCAAATTTCCTACCTCATACAAGTAATTTTCTTTAAAATCAGGTGCCTTGGTTTAACACAATCCTTAGTCCATGCCATGGGAATGTCTAAGAAGTAAAATTGTGTTTGAAAGAGATTCTTTCTATGTATCTAATAAATTAAGCTTTTTGGATAAGGTATCAATTATCTTCTACTGCATAACAAATTACCTCAAAACTTCTTAGCTTAAAACAACATTTTACCATTTCTCACAATTTTGTGAACTAGAGGGGAATTTTTTCTCCTGGCCTTGCCTGGTCTCGTGAAGTAGCTGTACTCAGTTAGCAGGTCACATGGGATTGTCTTCATCCCACATGGCCTCATGTGTGTGGTGACTCAGCTGGGCCAGTGGGAACAATTGAGGTGCCTTAATCTCTCTCTGTGCAGTCTGGCCATGAGATACCATATCCTCTCTATCAGTTAACTATTGTTGCATAACAAGTGACGCTGAAACTTAGTGGCTTAAAACGAGAGCAGTTTGTATTTCTCATGGTTCTGTAGGTTAGCTACACATTTGCTCTGCTGATTTTTCCTTGACACATTCATGTGGCTACACTCAGCTGAAGAAGGTTGGCTGGGCTCAAAGGTACAAGGTGGCCTCAATAGGAACCGGGTCCTATCTGTATGCCTTCAGTTCAGTTCAGTTCAGTCGCTCAGTCGTGTCTGACTCTTTGCGACCCCATGAATCGCAGCACGCCAGGCTTCCCTGTCCATCACCAACTGCCAGAGTTCACTCAGACTCACATCCATCGAGTCAGTGATGCCATCCAGCCATCTCATCCTCGGTCGTCCCCTTTTCCTCCTGCCCCCAATCCCTCCCAGCATCAGAGTCTTTTCCAATGAGTCAACTCTTCACGTGAGGTGGCCAAAGTACTGGAGTTTCAGCTTTAGCATCATTCCTTCCAAAGAAATCCCAGGGCTGATCTCCTTCAGAATGGACTGGTTGGATCTCCTTGCAGTCCAAGGGACTCTCAAGAGTCTTCTCC
>SJYT01006871.1:3312-19948 GCA_006410635.1 Cephalophus harveyi | reverse complement strand
CTTTGGAACTCTGCATTCAGATGCTTATATCTCCTTTTCTCCTTTGCTTTTCGCCTCTCTTCTTTTCACAGCTATTTGTAAGGCCTCCCCAGACAGCCATTTTGCTTTTTCATCAATGTTATCACCACCATTTTCCCTGGTGGCTCAGAGGTTAAAGCGTCTGCCTGCAATGCGGGAGACCTGGGTTCAATCCCTGGGTCGGGAAGATCCCTTGGAGAAGGAAATGGCACCCCACTCCAGTATTCTTGCCTGGAGAATCCCATGGATGGAGGAGCCTGGTGGGCTACAGTCCACAGGGTCGCAAAGCGTTGGACAGGACTGAGCGACTTCACTTTCACTTTCATTTTATAGATAAAGAAACTGAGGCACAGAGAGCTTAGCTTACAGGTCTAACTTGCCAAGATCACATAGCTTGTTAAGTAGCAGGCCGCTGAATTTTGTGTCCCCAGAGTCTATGCACTTAACTCTGCTATAACTCACCTTAGTCTTGCTCCTACTTTCACCCTGTCAACAATTTGATATGCATTTCTTTAGTCCTGGTTCTAGACATTTATGTATATAAATATATTCAAATGCATTTTCCTTACCTACACTGGATCACATTATATTCTTGTTTATTTTTGGTATACCTGGTAGTATTGTATACCATTAATAAACTATTGGTTAGTAGCATATTCAACTCATACTTTTAAAATGTAGATTCGCCTTAAAGTCAGGAGTAGCCTATTTAAGTATAGTCTCCAAAATTGTCCCAGAAGCAAAAACAAAGTGATCTATCAAGTGTTAGTTTACAATATGCTATTTTCTAAGTAACATAAAGATGTTACACATTGTTCCTTCACAGGAAGACTGCCAAAATTATGAATAAAATTTCTTCAGAGGAAAGGAGGAGAAATTGTTTCCCTGATGTCTGCGTAAAATTTAAATGAAAATGAATGTGATTTGAGTGTTAGTATTCATGGCTGCTAGTTCTTCTCTGTTAATTTACATTTATATTCTTAATGTCTAGGTTGAGCCTAGGGAAATTTAAAACTCAATTTCATTAATGCTATAACTTCCATAGGAATCTCAATATGCACAAAAGTTCCTAGATTGTGGAGTTAGTTGGATGAGAATATAGCAGCTAAGCATAATTGCTGAGTGGTTATGATAGTTAAATATATACTGTCAATTTTGATTTTTGAAATTCCTCTAGGCCTAAACCCAGTGTCCAAAAAGTTTAAAAAACATGAAGCTAATATAGTAATGAATTTTAACATCTTTTAAATGGAAACATTACATTTCTGAACCACTGCCCATCTGTGATTAATTATGATTTAAACTAGATCATGTTTCACATTTTCAACTATTACATTGACATACATGATGTTTGCAGGTATTGCCTAACTTGAGGTTTGTAAGTTCAGCTAACTAGAGTTAGGGGTGTTTTTTCATTTAGTTGCTTTTATTGCAAATATGATCACTACTCCCAGTTGGCAAAGGTACTATGAATAGGAATACTGGGTCCAAACAATAATGGTTTCTCCGAGTCTCAAACAGATTTATCTTTATTTTTCTTCTTTATAAGCTATGTATAGATACACTTTAAAAATATAAAATATTTACAGATTATGCTTACAAAGTAAGCTTTTGGGGAAAAAATTCCCTGAATATTCCAGAAATTCTCAACAGAAGCTACACTTTAATCCTCTTCTTAATCCTCACTTTGATTGTTTTGATGATACTACTCACTAGATCACCCTGAATTATGTTTTAGAATTATATCCACCCCAGAGAGGTTGTACAGCTCTAAGACTTCAGACATTTAAGCCTCTTGCAAATATAGGCCATGAGAACTTTGGTTTCGAGACTTATTTATGTTATTGCCTTCTTTCATAACACACAGCTGAAGTCCTTTTTTAAAAGTTTCAATTAACTTGCAACAGCAGTAAGGTAAAAAGAGGGGAGAGGAAAAGGAGAAGGAAAGGGGAAGAGAAGGAAGTGAAAAGGAGGGGAAATACTGTACTATTACACAGTGTTTATCAACTGCTCTGCCTCTAATCACACTCATGGTGATCCTGAGGATACAGCATTGATTCTGTACCAATGAAACATCCTCCCTTAGCGGATAATATCATATGGTGGAACAGAAAGGGAGGAAAAGAAAAAGGCCTATGTATCCAGGTTTGAAAAGTTTTCTAGGTTCACTTCAGTTTTTTTTCAGTTCAGTTCAGTTTTCAGTTCAGCTCAGTAGCTCAGTCGTATCCGACTCTTTGTGACCCCATGAACCGCAGCACTCCAGGCCTCCCTGTCCATCACCAACTCCCAGAGTCCACCCAAACTCATGTCCATTGAGTCAGTGATGCCATCCAACCATCTCATCCTCTGTCGTCCCCTTCTCCTCCTGCCCTCAATCTTTCCCAGCATCAGGGTCTTTTCAAATGAGTCAGCTCTTCGCATCAGGTGGCCAAAGTATTGGAATTTCAGCTTTAGCATCATTCCTTCCAAAGAACACCCAGGACTGATCTCCTTTAGGATGGACTGGTTGGATCTCCTTGCAGTCCAAGGGACTCTCAAGAGTCTTCACCAACACCACAATTCAAAAGCATCAATTCTTCGGCACTCAGCTTTCTTTATAGTCCAACACTCACATCCATACATGACCACTGGAAAAACCATAGCCTTGACTAGATGGACCTTTGTTGGCAAAGTAATGTCTCTGCTTTTAAAGTGAAAAAACAGCAACAAAAAAGTTTTACGGCTAAATTTTTTTTCATATAGAAGAATTATCTGAAAGTGAAGTGAAAGTGTTGCTCAGTTGTGTCCAACTCTTTGAGACCCAGTGGACTGTAGCCCACCAGGCTCCTCTGTCCATGGGATTCCCCAGGCAAGAACACTGGAGAAGGTTGCCATTTCTTTTTTGTTGTTGTTGTTCGTTTTTTAAATCTATTTTATTTATTTATTTTAATTTATTATTTTTTTTTTTATTTCACTTTACAATACTGTATTGGTTTTGCCATACATCAATATAAATCCACCACGGGTGTACACATGTTTGCAATCCTGAACCCCCCTCCCACCTCCCTCCCCATACCGTCTCTCTGGGTCATCCCAGTGCACCAACCCCAAGCATCCTGTATCCTGCCTCGAACCTAGACTGGTGATTCATTTCTTATATGATCTTATACATGTTTCAATGCCATTCTCCCAAATCATCCCACCCTCTCCCTCTCCCACAGAGTCCAAAAGACTGTTCTATACATCTCTGTCTCTTTTGCTGTCTCGCATACAGGGTTATCGTTACCATCTTTCTAAATTCCATATATATGTGTTAGTATACTGTATTGGTGTTTCTTAAAGGATCTTCCTACCCCAAGGATTGAACCCAGGTCTTCCGCACTGCAGGCAGATTCTTTACCGTCTGAGCCATACAGGGAATAATTGTCTAGTTTCCCCTTATTAGAAAAATGAAATAGCAGCCCTAATGACTTTCTGCTCTTTGTTTCTGAACTTGGAGCCAGTGGTAAGTATATTTAGACCAATATGTCCTTTGAACAACTTCCTAGAACTAAGAAAGACACATTTATTTGATTTAATGCACTGTGGTCTTCTCAGTGTTTCTATTCTGTGAGATATTTTAAGTACATTTGAAATGAATTATTTTTTAAAGAGGACTTTAGCTTCATGGTAACCGATTCAATGGACATGAGCTTGAGTAAACTCTGGGAATTGGTGAAGGACGAGGAGGCCTGGTGTGCTGCAGTCCATGGGGTTGCAAAGAGTCGGACACTACTGAGCAACTGAACTGAACTGGACTGAACATAGTTTAATGTCTCTCTTCCATTAATAATTTTGAAAATTTGTTATTTTAATGGGAAATAAATCCATGACATGCACTCAGCTAGAAATCCAAGAACCTAATTTTTTTTATTGCTATAAATATTACAAACAAAAAATGGTTACATGTAAGTATACATTAACGATTTGTTCATCCAGCATGGTTAAGTAGGGCATCAACCCTTCCAGGTACACATATTAAGGATATACTGAGGGTCTTGCCTGCCTCTGTTCATTCAAGATTGTGTGTGTAAGCCCTAAAATTAAGGCCCCAAATTATGTGATGCTTTGGCATTCAGTGAAACCAGGAGAGCCTCAAATAGCCTAGTCGTAAGTTTTCCTCATCACTCTGGCCCCGTGGATAAGGTCCCCTTGTCTGAAAACTATCCTCATCCAGGAGACTAGACACAGTTCCTGCTTATCCCTGACTAGCAAGTTTCAGTTCTTTGTCCATCTGTGGAATTATTAAAACAAACCAATTACAACCTCCAAGAGTACCATGGGTCACCCCTCCTTCTGACACTAAAAAGCCTGCTTCCTGCAGACCCTGGTTCTTCACTTGGTTCCGGAATAAAACCCCACCCCCCATTCTGTATGATATTGCATGGCATGTGGTGTCCCCTGCCCCAGACTGAGTATATGTAGTTAATAAACTGTTCTTAATCTCATCTGTCCTGTGCTGGGTGAAGAGGGTGAAATCCAAACATAGTGAGGCCCAGGAGGATATGTTTTATTGCCAGAATAAATAATGATAAAATCTCCAGTAATTTTTCAGTTTGGGGTAGGAAATGGAGCGTGTTGGGACACGGTGGAGTTGTGGGTTTTTTTTGTTTGTTTGTTTCAGTTGAATATCATGATATTGGAAGCATTAAGGAATACACTGATTTATCAGGTGGTTCCATCAGTTCAGTTCAGTTCAGTCGCTCAGTTGTGTCCGACTCTTTGTGACCCCATGAATTGCAGCACGCCAGGCCTCCCTGTCCATCACCAACTCCCGGAGTTCACTCAGACTCACGTCCATCAAGTCCATGATGCCATCCAGCCATCTCATCCTCTGTCGTCCCCTTCTCCTCCTGCCCCCAATCCCTCCCAGCATCAGAGCCTTTTCCAGTGAGTCAACTCTTCGCATGAGGTGGCCAAAGTACTAGAGTTTCAGCTTTAGCATCATTCCTTCCAAAGAAATCCCAGGGCTGATCTCCTTCAGAACGGACTGGTTGGATCTCCTTGCAGTCCAAGGGACTCTCAAGAGTCTTCTCCAACACCACAGTTCAAAAGCATCAATTCTTCAGCGCTCAGCCTTCTTCACAGTCCAACTCTCACATCCATACATGACTACTGGAAAAACCATAGCCTTGACTAGACGGACCTTAGTCGGCAAAGTAATGTCTCTGCCTTTGAAAATGCTATCTAGGTTGGACATAACTTTTCTTCCAAGGAGCAAGCGTCTTTTAATTTCATGGCTGCAGTCACCATCTGAAAACTTGTCATTTTCATGCACTGGAGAAGGANCTTGACTAGACGGACCTTTGTTGGCAAAGTAATATCTCTGCTTTTTAATATGCTGTCTAGGTTGGTCATAACTTTCCTTCCAAGGAGTAAGTGTTTTTTAATTTCGTGGCAGCAGTCACCATTTGCAGTGATTTTGGAGTTCCCCAAAATGAGGTCTGACACTGTTTCCACTGGTTCCCCATCTATTTGCCATGAAGTGATGGGACCAGATGCCATGATCTTAGTTTTCTGAATGTTAAGCTTTAAGCCAACTTTTTCACTCTCCTCTTACCATGGCACAGGGAACAGAGTCCAGATAGACTCAACTTGAGATTGTTCTTTATCACTTGACTATTTCCTTTTCCATGCTGGGGAAATTTTCAAAATGTTGGTGCATTTAATATTGTCCCAGAGATCTCTGAGGCTATCCTCAGTTATTTTCATTCTTTTTACTTTATTCTGTTCTTCAGCAGTTATTTCCACCATTTTATCTTCCAGCTCACTGATCCATTCTTCTGCTTCAGATATTCTGCTATTGAATATCTGAATATCTAAAGTATTTTTAATTTTAGTAATTGTGTTGTTCTCTGTATGTTTATTCTTTAATTCTTCTAGGTCTTTGTTAATTGATTCTTGCATTTTCTCCATCCTATTTTCAAGGTTTTTGATCATCTTTACTATCATTATTCTGAATTCTTTTTCAGGTAGTTTGCCCATTTCTTCTTCACTTATTTGCACTTTAGTGTTTTTAGTTTGTTCCTTCATTTGTGCCATATTTCTCTGCCTTCTCATTATTTTTTTAAACTTACTGTGATTGAGGTCTCCTTTTCCCAGGCTTCAGGGTTGAATTCTATCTACCTTTTGGTTTCTGCCCTCCTAAGGTTGGTCCAGTGGTATGTGTAAGCTTCATTTAGGGTGAGATTTGTGCTGAGTAATTTTTTTTTTCTCAGCTGGGCAAGGCTGAGTGAGGTGGTAATCATGTCTGCTGATGGCTGGATTTGTATTTTTGTCTTTTTTGTTGTTTGGATGAGGTGTCCTGTGCAGAGTTCTACTGGTATTTGGGGGATGCTGGGTCTTGTACTCAAGGGATTTGATTTATGGGAGTTCTCACTATTTGATACTCCCTAGAGTTAGGAGTTCTCTGGTAGTCTAGGGTCTTGGAGTCAGTGCTCCCACTCCAAAGGTCAGGGCTTGATCTCTGGCCAGAAATGGAGATTCCACAGGTAGTTTGTTATGACATTAAAAGAGATTAAAATAAATACCCAAAAATGAGAAATGAAAGATGAACCCCAGACAAATGGCAGTTACAAAATCAGGCAAATAATAATTAATATAATGCAAATATATACATATATACCCATAAGCAAAATCAAAACAGTCCAACAAAAATAAAGTACAATAGATTGACCTGGTGAACAAAGGAAACCAGAAATGATATCTACCAGTTAAGAACAAAACTAACTAAAGCACAAAATGGAAAACAAAACTAAAGCAAGGTGCCAACTGGGGAATAAAGCAATGAAAACAAAACTAATGAATATGGTGAGAAAATGAGAGGAAAGAGAAAGAATAGAAATGCAAAGGTAAATAAAGGTAAATAAAGAAGATATATATATATGTTAAAGATTAACTGCAAGGGGAAAAGAACAGTAGGAAAAGCAAACAAAGGAATAAATGTAGAAGAAATAATAATAGGTTTTTAAAAATTAAAAAGAAAAGAAGGAAAAAAAGAAAAGGAAAACGCCACAGAATTGCAAAAGGCCAATGTAGACACAGAGGTTTATAACAGCAATAAAGAGTGTGATTGAAAAAAAAAAAACCCTCAAAAGCTTAATTAGATTTCATAGTGCACCCTGCTTATTTAACTTATATGCAGNATGATATCCACCAGTTAAGAACAAAACTAACTAAAGCACAAACTGGAAAACAAAACTAAAGCAAGGTGCCAACTGGGGAATAAAGTAATGAAAACAAAACTAAGGAATATGGTGAGAAAAAGAGAGGAAAGAGAAAGAATAGAAATGCGGGGGTGGTCCTAAGATGGCAGAGGAATAAGACAAGGAGACCACTTTCTCCTCCACAAATTCATCAAAAGAACATTTGAACGGTGAGTAAATTACACAAAACAACTTCTGAATGCCATCAGAGGACATCAGGCACCCAGAAAAGCAACCCATTGTCTTCAAAAGGAGATAGGAAAAAATATAAAAGATAAAAAGAGAGACAAAGATATAGGGATGGAGGTTCGTCCCAGGAAGGGAGTCTTAAAAAAAAGAGAAGTTTCCAAATACCAGGAAACATTCTCACTGCTGAGTCTGTGGCGAGCCTTGGAACCAGAGAGGGCAACATAACCTGGAGGAAAAATAAGTAAATAATTAAAACCCACAAATTACATGCCCAACGGTAACTCCCTCAGTGGAGAAGCAGCACAGATGCCTGCATCCACCACTAGCAAGTGGGGGTTGGGCAGGGAGGCCTGGGCTCCACTGCTTAGAGTAAGGACCGGGCCTGAATGCCCCAAGGGCAATCTGAGGGAACTAACTTGGGATAGCAAACCAGACTGTGGGATAGCTACCACGTGAAAAGCCCTAACCTAAGACACTGACAGGCCCACTCACAGAAGAAAGGACTGACAAGAGCTATGCAAAAAGCCTTAACCTAAGATACCTTCAAGCCTGCTCATAGAANAGTAAGGACCGGGCCTGAATGCCCCAAGGGCAATCTGAGGGAACTAACTTGGGATAGCAAACCAGACTGTGGGATAGCTACCACGTGAAAAGCCCTAACCTAAGACACTGACAGGCCCACTCACAGAAGAAAGGACTGACAAGAGCTATGCAAAAAGCCTTAACCTAAGATACCTTCAAGCCTGCTCATAGAACAAAGGACTGAGCAGAGCTAGCCTGGCCCATCCCCCTGCCTGGTGAAAGGCAGGAGAGGGCAGCCAGAGCGGGAAGAGTGCAATCATGGCTCCAGAGAGGCAGTATCTACCAAAATGCAAGCAGGCTTCATTGCTAACCAAGACTTCTTGGGATTCTGGACGGTCAACATCTGCCTGAGAAGGGGCACTGGTTGTACTCCCAGAAAACCAAGTGGCAGGGACACAGGAGGTGATAAGTCACACCGACGATGCTCACCAAACACCTGGTCACCTGAGCTGCTCGGACCTGGGAAGGGCACAAAACGCAGGCCCAACTGAGTCTGCGCCTCTGAGGATTACCCGAGTACCTGAACCTAAGCAGCTTAGACCTGGGAAGTGCATACAACCTAGGGCAGGCCTCAGACAGTTCCCCTCAGAGCAACCTAGAGCCTAAACAGTGTAGACAGGGAAAGCACACACGCCATGAGTGGGGGAAACCCAGTGTGGCTGAGACACTGTGAGCATGCGCCAGGGTTATTCGTTTGTAGCGTCCCTCCCTCCCCACAGCACGCCTGAACAAGTGAGCCTAAACAAGTGTCCACCACCGTGCCCTTGTGTCAGGGCAGAAATCAGACACTGAAGACACCAGCAAACAGAAGAAGCTAAAACAGAGGCAACCTCATGGAAATGACAGGTGCAATAGATTAAAACCCTGTAGTTAGTAACAACTACATAGGAAGGGGCCTATAGCTCTTTAGAAATATAAGCCGGACCAAGGAACTATCCGAAAATGAACTGACCCACACTGTCCACAACACCAGCAGAGAAAGTCTTAGATATATTTTTACCATCATTGTTTAATTTAAAATTTTTTTATTTGTAAGTCCTCTAATTTTCATTTAATTTTCATTTTTATAACCTACTATTACTTTGCAAAAAACAGAGAGACCCTATTTTTTAAAGCAAGCTTCTTATATATATATATAATAATTTTCATGACTTTTCTTTTTTTTTCTTTAATATTATATTTTTGAAAATCCAACCTCTACTCTAGATTTTTAATCTTTGCTTATTGGTATTAGTTATCAATTTTGTACCTTTAAGAACCCAATCTTCACTACCCATTTTTACTTGGGAGCGAGATCACTGGCCTGATTGCCCTCGTCCCCTTTGGACACTCCTTTTTCTCCACCAGGTCACCTCTATCTCCTCCCTCCCCCTTCTCTTCTCGACCCAACTCTGTGAATCTCTTTGTGTGTTCCAGACCATGGAGAACCCTTAGGGAACTGATTACTGACTGGATCTGTCTCTCTCTTTTTGATTCCCCCCTTTTATCTTCCTGGCCAACACTGTCTCCTTCCTGCCTCCTCTCTTCTCTGTGTAACGCTGTGAAGATCTCTGAGGGATCCAGACTGTGGAGAGCACATAGGGAAGTGATTACTGGCTAGCTTGCTCTCCCCTCTTTTGATTCCACCTCATCTCATCTGGGACACCTCTATCTCCCTCCTCCCTCTTCTCTTCTACATGTAACTCTGTGTACCTCTCCAGGTGTCCCTCACTGTGGATAAAATTTTCATCATTAACCTAGATGTTTTATCAACGGTGCTCTATAGATGGAGAAGTCTTCAGGCTATTGTAAAAATAAGACTGAAAACCAGAAGCAGGAGGCTTAAGTCCAAATTGTGAGAACACCAGTGAACTCCTGACTCCAGGGAACATTAATTGACAGGAGCTCATCAAACACCTCCATACCTACACTGAATCCAAGCACCACCCAAGGACCAACAAGTTCCAGAGCAAGACATACAATGCAAATTCTCCAGCAACCCAGGAACACAGCCCTGAGCTTCAAGATACAGGCTGCCCAAAGTCACTCCAAACCCATTGACATCTCATAACTCATTACTGGACACTTCACTGCACTCCAGAGCAAAGAAATCCAGCTCCACCAACCTGAACACCGACAGAAGCTTCCCTAACTGGGAAACCTTGACAAGCCACCCGTACAACCCTACCAACAGCGAGGAAACTCCACAATAAAGAGAATCCCACAAAATGACAGAATACAGAAAGGCCATCCCAAACACAGCAATATAAACAAGACGAAGAGACAGAGGAATACCCAGCAGGTAAAGGAACAGGATAAATGCCCACCAAACCAAACAAAAGAGGAAGAGATAGGGTGAAGAATAATGAATGTTTTTCTTGAGTCACTGCTGTCAGTGTCCTTTCCCTCGCTGGGAGTCACAGTCCATCTCACCTCCGTAGGTTGCCCTCCAACACTGTGTTGGTCTCTGGGCCTGCTATGAGGGCAGCTTAGACTCTAATCTGGTCCTACTCCTGTGTCTGTTTGCTTCCAATGTCCACAGCTGTTAGAACTAGCACATTTTCTTATGTGGGAGCTCTCAGTGTCCTTTTATATATTCCATAGACACAGGATCTGCCTAGTTGATTGTGCGGACTTAATCTGCAGCTTGTACAGCTGGTGGGATGGTTTGGGTCTTCCTTAGCCACACTACCCCTGGGTTTCAAAATCATCCACTGGGCTTTACTCCTGAGGCTGCCCTGGAGGACTTGGGTCTGCCCCAGTGAGGGCCAGGTATGGAGGTGGTGCAGCTGCTTGGATCGCAGGGTTTCTGGCAGCACCAGGTACTCAGGGGAGTTGGCAGCTAGGGCAGCAGGAGATAGAGTGCTCTAGAAGGTTATGGAGGACCAGTATCGGCCAATACACTCCAGTATTCTTGCCTGGAGAACCCTGGGTTCAGAACCCTGCCAGGAACCTGGCAGGCCACAGTCCACAGGGTCTCAAAGAGGTGGACACAACAGAAGTGACACCGTGTGCATAGATGCAGAGCCTGTGGAAGCTCTGCCCCAGTGAGGGTTGAGCATGAAGGTGATGCAGCTGCTTGGGTCATGGGGACCCTGATGGCACCAAATGTGCAGGGACACAGACTGCCTCAGCCACAGGAGTTATGGCCCTATCAGAGTTTGTTTTGTTTGTTTGTTTTTTGAGCCTCTGGTAGCTAGCAATCAGAAGGCCTCTTTGGCTAGTCTTTCTTCATAGCTCTGCCGGTTCAGGCACTTAGAGGGTTCCCTTGTCTGGGGTGCTTCTCTGTTGTTCAGTGTCAGGCACATAGAGGACCCCCTCCCGCCCCCACTGGGGTCCTACTCTGAATCAGCGCATCAGGCACTTAAAGGGGTGCCCTGGGTGGGGTCCTACTTTGTAGATCTGAACGTCAGGCACATAGAGGGTCCCCCTCCCACCCCGCTGGGGTCCTACTCTGTGGATCAGCATTGTCAGACAATTAAAGGGGCACCCTGAGTGGGGTACTACTCTGTAGTTCGAAGGGTGATGGGCCAGCCTCGCTATTGTTCAGGTGAACAACAGGAATTCTCATTCATTGTTAATGGGGATGCAAAATGGTACAGTCATTTTGGAAGCAATGTCTTACATAGCTAAACACTGTCGTACCCTGCTGCTGCTGCTGCTGCTAAGTCGCTTCAGTCGTGTCCGACTCTGTGTGACCCCATGGACGGCAGCCCACCAGGCTCCCTCGTCCCTATGATCTAGAAATTTTGCTCCTAGATAGTTCACCAAATGATTTGAAAGCTAATGCCTACACAAAAACATGCACATGAATTTTTTATAACAGCTTAATTCATACTCCCTCTCACACACACAGACACACATACAAATTGGAGGCAACCAAAATGTCCTTTACTAGCTGAATGGATAAACAAACTACGGTACATTAATATAACAGAATATTATTCAAGAATAAAAAGAAATGGGCTATCAAAGCACAAAAAGAAATGGATAAAACTTAATGTTGTTATTAAGTATAATAAGCTAGTCTGTATGGATGTGAGAGTTAGACTGTGAAGAAGGCTGAGTGCTGAAGAATTGATGCTTTTGAGCTGTGGTGTTGGAGAAGACTCTTGAGAGTCCCTTGGACTGCAAGGAGATCCAACCAGTCCATTCTGAAGGAGATCAACCCTGGGATTTCTTTGGAAGGAATGATGCTAAAGCTGAAACTCCAGTACTTTGGCCACCTCATGAGAAGAGTTGACTCATTGGAAAAGACTCTGATGCTGGGAGGGATTGGGGGCAGGAAGAGAAGGGGACGACAGAGGATGAGATGGCTGGACGGCATGACTGACTCGATGGACGTGAGTCTGAGTGAATTCCGGAAGTTGGTGATGGACAGGGAGGCCTGGCGTGCTGTGATTCATGGGGTCGCAAAGAGTCGGACACGACTGAGTGACTGAACTGAACTGAACTGAAGCTAGTCTGGGAAAGGTTATTCACTGTGAAAGTGAAAGTCGCTCAGTTGTGTCCGACTCTTTGTGACTCCATAGACTGTACAGTCCGTGGAATTCTCCAGGCCAGAATACTGGAGTGGGTAGCTTTTCCCTTCTCCAGGGGATCTTCCCAAGCCAGGGATCGAACGCAGGTCTCTCAGTCTGGAAAAAGTTATACACTGCATGATACCAATTATACCACATTCTGGAAAAGGTAAAACAGTAGCGCGAATAAAAAATATCAGAGGCTTTTTTCCTTTTGCTTCAAAATGCTTTTATTAGTTTGGATAGTTTGTCAATACTCAGCTACTCCTCTTCTGCTTCAAAGTGAAAATCCACTCCATCGGGGTCTCCGATGTCCCATACCTCATGTATTGTAATGTTACTCTGTGTATCAGCAGGAACCTCGATATTGGGGCATTGGCGTTTATCACTGGTTGCCGCAGTGAGTTTCAGATTCCGCTCCCTGTACAGAAATTTCACAAGTTTCGTCTCAACCTGGCTTAAGGCACCGCACAGAGAGTCTTTGTAGGGGGAAGCCTGTATCTTCTTTCTTCCTGGAGGGCCAGATGAACAGCCCTGACGGCCAGGAGGAGTGCCTGCATTACTTTTGTCACTGCCTCTTGGAAACCTCAGGATCACCAACAACATGAGGTGGTTCCTATGCAATCTTGCTCTTTACAGCCTGTCTCTTATACACATCTCAGAGAGTCTTTGTAGGGGGAAGCCTGTATCTTCTTTCTTCCTGGAGGGCCAGATGAACAGCCCTGACGGCCAGGAGGAGTGCCTGCATTACTTTTGTCACTGCCTCTTGGAAACCTCAGGATCACCAACAACATGAGGAAGATTAACAGCCAGAACGACTTGCTCCCAAACCAGCCTGGGGCATGCTCTGGTTGATTCTGCCGAATTTGGAAGTGCCTTCCGCTGGGCACCATCACCGGGAGTTCTTCGGCTTCAGCTTCTTCATCTCTCAGAATATGCGACATATAGACAAAGACAAACGCGACAAATGTAGGCCAAAAAAAAAACCATATTCCACAACACATCGTGAGCTGAGACGAAGTGGCTCCTGGTGCGCTGGTCTGCGCCTGCACCTGGAGACTGAGGACCAGGCAGGGCTGGGCCCTTGGTGATGTCACAGAGGGCCCCGCCCCCACCAGTACCCATGTGGCCATGGTATGACTTCAGGGCAGAGGGTAAGGAGGCCTGCAGGGGTCAACCGGGAGTAGGGCTTAAAGGGACATGGGGGCATGTCCAGCGGGCAATTGAAAAAGGTGAGGAGTGACAGATTGCCATCTCCATGTCAGTGTATTCTTTGTGAACCTGGTGTTCTACTGGGAGGGTGGGTCCATCTTCTATTTTTATTTTTCCATTTGTTGAGTCCAGATACTGTGCTGAGCAGAGCAGACCCAGGGGCATGTGCCCCTGTGGAGCAGAGAGCCAAGTGGGAAAGAAAGACATTAAACCAGAGGCCTTGTTACCTTGGGTAAGTTAGTTAACATCGCTGAGCCTCACATACCTGACTTTAAAATCGAGAAACAGTACCTACTTCATGGGATTGCTGTCAGGACTCAATGAGACCATGTATGCAAGGCCTTTACTCCTGGCACATAGTAAGTGCTTAACATCATAGTTTTTCTTTCTCAAAAAGAAGCTATTGGCCCTCTTTATAACACTAGATATTAACATTATAATATTAAACAATGGAAACAATGAGAGACTTTATTTTCATCGTCTCCAAAATCACAACAGATGGTGACTGCAGCCTTGAAATTAAAAGATGCTTGCTCCTTGGAAGAAAAGTTATGACCAACCTAGACAACGTATTAAAAAGCAGAGACATTACTTTGCCAACAAAGGTCCGTCTAGTCAAAGCTATGGTTTTTTCAGTAGTCATGTATGGATGTGAGAGCTGGACTATAAAGAAAGCTGAGCACCAAAGAATTGATGCTTTTGGACTGTGATGTTGGAGAAGACTCTTGAGAGTCCCTGGGACTGCAAGGAGATCCAACCAGTCCATCCTAAAGGAAATCAATCCTGAATATTGATTGAAAGGACTGATGCTGAAGCTGAAACTCCAATACTTTGGCCACCTAATGCAAGGAACTGACTCATTAGAAAAGACCCTGATGCTGGGAAAGATTGAAGGTGGGAAGAGAAGGGGACGACAGAGGATGAGATGGTTGGATGGCATCACTGACTCAATGGACATGATTTGAGTAAACTCCAGGAGTTGGTGATGGACAGGGAGGCCTGGTGTGCTGCAGTCTTTTCAGTCGCAAAGAGTCGGACACAACTGAGCGACTGAACTGAACTGAACTCAGTGACTTCAGAAGGGCCACCAAACTCATGGGAGACAATATGGCATAATTACACTCATACTCTTGGGGAGATGATCCGTTATAGTAGTTTCTGCTTCCATTGCTCATATTGTTGACTTTCAACTTTGTATCTTCCGTCTGGACCTATCCTGTCAACAACAGACAGGACAAACCCATTCTCAGATCTCAGCTGTGCCACTTAGTAGCAGTGTGACCTTGGCAAATATGCCCTGAGCCTCAATTTCTTGCATGACTCATAGGGCTGATGTAAGAATTTCAATGTGATAATCTATGCAAAGCCCTTAGTATAGTTCTTGCCATATAGAGAGTAGAATTAACAAATAAAATGAATGCTTATGAAATATTTTCTAAAATGCATATTTGAAAATAAAGAAGATGAATTCTTCAGTCATGTTTGGTTGAGGCTGGACATGGCATCTTCAGATGTAAAAATAGCAAGATCTCAGAATCAACAAAGGAATAACAGATTCTTTGGGGCTATAAGATACCTCATAGGGGACTTGGAATCTTGTCCATGTTCTCAGTTTAGACACCTCTAAAATGCATATTTGAAAATAAAGAAGATGAATTCTTCAGTCATGTTTGGTTGAGGCTGGACATGGCATCTTCAGATGTAAAAATAGCAAGATCTCAGAATCAACAAAGGAATAACAGATTCTTTGGGGCTATAAGATACCTCATAGGGGACTTGGAATCTTGTCCATGTTCTCAGTTTAGACACCCCTCTACATGATCTCTAGAAGAAGAAATGATTCTTCCTCTGACTCTAGCTATGTCTGAAGTGATTCACCTCCACACTCCTTGCACATCTTGACTCAGCTCACCCATGACTCTTTGCCATATTGACCATTCTGTCTCAAGAGAATCTCTAAGAAGGATATCTGAGGTTATTGATATTTCTCCCGGCAATCTTGATTCCAGCTTGTGCTTCATCCAGCCCAGCGTTTCTCATGATGCAGTCTGCATAGAAGTTAAATAAGCAGGGTGACAATATACAGCTTTGACGTACTCCTTTTCCTATTTGGAACCAGTCTGTTGTTCCATGTCCAGTTCTAACTGTTGCATCCTGACCTGCATACAGGTTTCTCAAGAGGCAGGTCAAGTGGTCTGGTATTCTAATCTGTTGAAGAATTTTCCACAGTTTGCTGTGATCCACACAGTCACTTTGGCAAGGTCAATAAAATAAGTAGATGTTTTTCTGGAACTCTCTTGCTTTTTCCATGATACAGTGGATGTTGACAATTTGATCTCTGGTTCCTCTGCCTTTTCTAAATCCAGCTTGAACATCTGGAAGTTCACCATTCGTGTACTGTTGAAGCCTGGCTTGGAGAGTTTTGAGCATTACTCTACTAGCATGTGAGATGAGTGCAATTGTGCGGTACTTTGAGCATTCTTTGGCATTGCCTTTCTTTGGGATTGGAATGAAAACTGACCTTTTCCAGTCCTGTGGCCACTGCTGAGTTTTCCAAACTTGCTGGCATATTGAGAGCAGTACTTTCACAGCATCATTTTTTAGGATTTGAAATAGCTCACCTGGAATTCCATCACATCCAGTAGCTTTGTTTGTAGTGATGCTTCCTAACGCCCACTTGACTTCACATTCCAGGATGTCTGGCTCTAGATGAGTGATCACACCATCGTGATTATCTGGGTCGTGAAGATCTTTTTTATCAGTTCAATTCAGTTGCTCAGTCATGTCCAACTCTTTGTGACCCCATGAATCGCAGCACACCAGGCCTCCCTGTCCATCACCGTCTCTCGGAGTTCACTCAGACTCATGTCCATTGAGTCCGTGATGCCATCCAGCCATCTCATCCTTGGTCGT
>SJYT01006870.1:338163-400154 GCA_006410635.1 Cephalophus harveyi | reverse complement strand
GAGGATGAGATGGCTGGATGGCATCACGGACTCGATGGACATGAGTCTGAGTGAACTCCGGGAGATGGTGATGAACAGGGAGGCCTGGCGTGCTGCGATTCATGGGGTCGCAAAGAGTCGGACACGATTGAGCGACTGAATTGAACTGAACTGATAGTTTCCTTTGGTGTGCAAAGGCTTTTAAGTTTAATTGGGTCTCATTTGTTTTTTATTCTTATTTCCATTACTCTGTGAAGTGGTTCATAGAGGATCTTGCTGTGATTTATGTCAAGGAGTGTACTGTCTGTTATTTTCCTCTAAGAGCTTTATAGTTTCTGGCCTTACACTTAAGTCTTTAATTCATTTTGAGTTTATTTTTGTATATGGTGTTAGGAGGTGTTCTAGCTTCATTCTTTTATATGTAGCTGTCCAGTTTTCCCAGCATCACTTCTTGAATAGGCTGTCTTTTCTCCATTGTGTGTTCTCGCCTCCTTTGTCAAGGATGAAGTGTCCAAAGGTGCATGGGTTTATCTCTGGGCTTTCTATCTTTTTCCATTGGTCTATATTTCTGTTTTTGTGCCAGTACCATGCTGTGTTGATGACTGTATCTTTGTAGTATAGTCTGAAGTCAGGAAGGTTGATTCCTTCAGCTGTTTTTCTTTCTCAAGATTGTTTTGGCCATTCAGCATCTTCTGTGTTTCCATACAAATCGTGAACTTTTTTTTCTCTGTGTGCTAGTCACTCAGTAGTGTCTGACTCTTTGCAGACCCACAGACTGTAGCCTGACAGGCTCCTCTGTCCATGGGATTCTTCAGGCAAGAATACTGGAGTGGCTTGCCATTCTCTTCTCCAGAGTATCTTCCCGACCCAGGGATTGAACCCTGGTCTCCTGCATTGCAGGTAGATTCTTTACCATTTTGAGCTTCAGGGAAAAATACCATTGGTTGTTTTATAGTGATTGTACTGAAACTGTAGGTTGCTTTGAGTAGCATAATCATTTTCACAATGTTGATTCTTCCAATCCAAAAACAGTATATCTCTCTGTGTTGTTTTTTATTTATTTTATCAGTTTCTTATAGTTTTCTGCATACAGGTCTTTTGTCTCTTTAAGTAGGCTTTTTCCTAGGTATTTTATACATTTTGTTGCAATGGTGAATGGGATAGCTTCCTTAATTTCTCTTTCTGTTTTTTTATTGTTAATGTATCAGAATGCAAGAGGTTTCTGTGTATTAATTTTATATCTGGCAACTTTACTATATTCATTGATTAGCTGTAGTAATTTTCTGGCATCATCTTTAGGGTTTTCTATGTCATGTCATCTGCATGAGAGTTTTACTTCTTTTCTGATTTTGATCCCTTTTATTTTCTTTTTCTTCTCTGATTGCTATGGCTAGGACTTTCACAACTATGTTGAGTAATAGTGGTGAGGGTGGGTACCCTTGCCTTGTTCCTGAATTTAGAGGAATACTTTCAGTTTTTCACCATTGAAAATAATATTTGATGTGGGTTTGTCATACATGGTCTTTATAATGTTGAGGTTCTTGCTTCTGTGCCTAAAGGAGAATTTTTATCATACATGGGTGTTGACTTTTCTTGAAAGCTTTCTCTGTGTCTATTGAGATGATCATATGGTTTCTATCTTTCAACCCATAATATGGTGTATCACATTGATTTGCATGTATTGAATAATTTTTGCATCACTGACATAAAGCCCACTTGCTCATGATGTATATAATCCTTTTAATGTGTTGCTGGATTCTATTTGCTAGAATTTTGTTGAGGATTTTTGCATCTATGTCCATCAGTGATATTGGCCTCTAATTTTCTTTTTCTCTGGCATCTTTGTCTGGTTTTGGTATCGGGGTGATGATGACCTCATAGAATGAGTTTGGGAGTTTTCTTTCCTCTGCAATTACCCTGATCAAGAGTTTGATCAGGGTAAGTCTTAGCTCTTCTCTAAACTTTTCATAGAATTTGCTTGTGGAGCAGTCTGGTTCTGGACTTTTGTTTGCTGGAAGATTTTTTTTTTTTTAATTATAGTTTTGATTTCCATGGCTATGATTGGTCTGCTCATGTCTTCTGTTGCTTCCTGGTTAAGTTTTGGAAAATCATACCTTGCTAAGAATTTGTCCATTTCTTCAAGGTTGTCCATTTTATTGGTGTTGCTCATAGTAGTCTCTTATGATCTTTTATATTTCTTCATTGTCTATTGTGACTTCTCCTCTTTAATTTCTAATTTTATTGATTTGAGTCTTCTCCCTTCTCTCCCAATGAATATGGCTATTGGTTTGTCAACTTTGTTTATTTTCTCAAAGAACCAACTGTTAGTTTTATTGATCTTTGATACTGTCTGATTTATTTTTGCCCTGATATTTATGATTTTTTTTCCTTTTACCAACTTCGGGGTTTTTTTGTTCTTTTTATAGTTGCTTTAGGTCTAGGGTTAGGTTGTTTATTTGAAGTTTCTCTTGTATCTTAGGGTAGGCTTGTATTGCTATAAACGTCCCTCTTAGCACTGCTTTTCCTGCATCCCATGGGTTTTTGAGTTCTCACATTTTCATTGCCATTTGCCTCTAGGTAGTTTGTGATTACCTCTTTAATTTCTTCAGCTACCTCTTGGTTGTTCAGAAGTGTATTGCTAGCATCCATGTGTTTGTGTTTTTCATGTTTTCTTTTCCCCCTTGTAGTTCTTAGCTTATCTTATAGTGTTATGGTCAGAAAAGATGTTTAGAATGTTTTCTAAGACGTTTCAACTTTTTAAAACTTACCTAGGCTTAATTTGTGACCAAGATGTGATCTATCCTGGAGAATATTCCACGTGCATTTGAGAAAAATGTGAAATCTGCTGTTTGAGGATGAAATGCTGCAGAGATATCCATTAGGTCCAGCTCGTCCAATGTATCGTTTAAAGCTTGTGTCTCCTTGTTAATTTTCTGTCTGAATGATCTGCCCATTGGTGTGAGTGGGGTGTTAAGTTCCCCACTATTATTGTGTTATTGTCAATTTCCCCTTTAGTAGTTTTCACCTTTTGGCAGGTAGAGTCTTAATCAATGAACCACCAGGGAATTCCTCTCTCTTGTTTTTTCCTAGACATTTTATAGTTAAATTTAGTCCTATAACTCATTCTGAGTTAATTGTTCTATATGGTGGAAGATATAGATCTTGTAAAATTTATTTGCACAAGGACATCAAATTGTTCCAGCCCCATATCGTTTTTTTTTAATTGAAGAATAATTAATATACAATATTGTGTTAGTTTCAGATGTATAGCAAAGTGATTCAGTTATACCTACATGTATATATATATCAGTTCAGTTCAGTCACTCAGTTGTGTCCGACTTTTCGTGACACCATGAACCACAGCATGCCAGGCCTCCCTGTCCATCACCAACTCCTGGAGTTCACCCAAACCCATGTCCATCGAGTCGGTGATGCCATCCAACCATCTCATCCTCTGTCGTCCCCTTCTCTTCCTGCTCTCAATCTTTCCCAGCATCATGGTCTTTTCAACTGACTCAGCTGTTCGCATCAGGTAGCCAAAGTATTGGAGTTTCAGCTTCAACATCAGTCCTTCCAATGAACACCTAGGACTGATCTCCTTTAGGATAGACTGGTTGGATCTCCCTGCAGTCCTAGGGACTCTCAAGGGTCTTCTCCAACACCACAGTTCAAAAGCATCAATTCTTCAGTGCTCAGCTTTCTTTATAGTCCAACTCTCACATCCATACATGACCACTGGAAAAACCATAGCCTTAACTAGACGGNNGTCTTCTCCAACACCACAGTTCAAAAGCATCAATTCTTCAGTGCTCAGCTTTCTTTATAGTCCAACTCTCACATCCATACATGACCACTGGAAAAACCATAGCCTTAACTAGACGGACCTTTGTCAGCAAAGTACTGTCTCTGCTTTTCAATATGCTGTCTAGGTTAATCACAACTTTCCTTTCAAGGAGTAAGCATCTTTTAATTTCATGGCTGCAATCACCATCTGCAGTGATTTTGGAGCCCCTCAAAATTAAGTCAGCCACTATTTTCACTGTTTCCCGATCTATTTGCCATGAAGTGATGGGACTGGATGCCATGATCTTAGTTTTCTGAATGTTGAGCCTTAAGCCAACTTTTTCACTCTCCTCTTTCACTTTCATCAAGAGGCTTTTTAGTTCCTCTTCACTTTCTGCCATAAGGGTGGTGTCATCTGCATATCTGAGATTATTGATATTTCTCCCGGCAGTCTTGATTCCAGCTTGTGCTTCCTCCAGCCCAGCGTTTCTCATGATGGACTCTGCATATAAGTTAAATAAACAGGGTGACAATATACAGCCTTGATGTACTCCTTTTATATAAGGTTTTTTCCAAATACTTTTCCATTATAGGTCATTATAAGATATTGAATATAGTTCCCTGTGTTATATAGTAGGCCCTTTCTGCTTATCTATTTTACATATAGTAGTGTGTATCTGCTAATCCCAAACTCCTAATTTATCCCTCCCCCTTTTCCTTTTGGTAACTGCCTTGATGTACTCCTTTTATATAAGGTTTTTTCCAAATACTTTTCCATTATAGGTCATTATAAGATATTGAATATAGTTCCCTGTGTTATATAGTAGGCCCTTTCTGCTTATCTATTTTACATATAGTAGTGTGTATCTGCTAATCCCAAACTCCTAATTTATCCCTCCCCCTTTTCCTTTTGGTAACCATAAGTTTGTTTTCTATGTCTGTGAGTCTTTTTTTTTTTCTTTGTCTTGTAAATAAGTTAATTTGTATCATTTTTTTAGATCCCACATGTAAATGATATCATATGATATTTGTCTTTGACTTACTTTACTTAAAGGGAACTTCCCTGGTGACTCAGATGGTAAAGCGCCTACCGGCAATCTGGGAGACCTAGGTTCAATCCCTGGGTCAGAAAGATCCCCTGGAGAAGGAAATGGCAACCCACTGCAGTACTTTTGCCTGGAAAACCCCATGGATGGAGGAGCATGGTAGGCTACAGTCCATGGAGCCGCAAAGAGTTGGACACGACTGAGCGACTTCACTTTCATGCACTGGAGAAGGAAATGGCAACCCACTCCAGTGTTCTTGCCTGGAGAATCCCAGGGACGAGGGAGCCTGCTGGGCTGTGGTCTATGGGGTCACACAGAGTCGGACACGACTGAAGTGACTTAGCAGCAGCAGCAGCAATATTCCATTTTACATCTATGCCCCCATTCATTCATCTATTGGTGGATCTTTAGTTTGCTTGCATGTCTTGGCTATTATAAATAGTGCTGCTGTGAATACTGGGGAGCACATGTCTTTCCAAATTACAGGTTTTGTCTTTTCTGGTTATATGCCAAGAGTGAGATTTCCGGATCATATAATAACTCTAGTTTTTTAAAGAACCTATGTACTGTTTTCCATACTGGTTGCACCCATTTACATTCCCACCAACAGTGTAAGAGATTTCTTTATTTTTACCTTCACATCCTTTCTAGCAGCTATTACTTGTAGATTTTTAAATAGTGGACATTCTGACTGTTAGGTGATAAGTTCAGTTCATAGGTGATACTTAATTGAAGCTTTGATTTGCATTTCCCTAATAATTAGCAATGTTGAACATTTATTCATGTGTCTGTTGTCCAACCCCATATATTGAAAAGACAATAGTCTCCAAATGAATTGATTTTGTGCATTTGTCAAAAATCAGTTGGCTACATATCAGGACTCTCTATTCTACATCGTAACCTATTTGCCTGTCCTGACCCCAAAGTGGCACTATCTCTTTACTGTAACATCATAATAAAGTTGAGAATCAGATAGTGTCATTCCTCCAATTTGGTTCTTATACAAAGTTGTTATGGCTGTTCTGTATCCATTTTATCTCTGTATTAATTTTTGAATCAATTTGCCAACTTTTAAAATAAATTATCATGGACTTTGGATTGGGCTTGCATTTATTCTACAGAAAATTTTGAAGAATTAACTGCTTAACAACATTAAATCTATTGAATTGTGAATATGACGCATCCCTCCATCTATTTAGGTCTTTTTAATTTCTCCTAGAACTGTTTTATAAACTTCAGTGCACAGCTTGCATATACTTTGTCAGATTTATCTCATACTATTTCATATTTTTAATATTGTAAATGTTACTGACTTGTTTAAAGTTCAAATTTATTTTTCATCATTGGGATATGGTATTTACCTATAACTGATTTTATTCACTAATCTTACATGTTGGACATTTATTAAACTCATGAAAAATAGTTCTGTTAGCTTTTTTGGTAGATTCTATTGGATTTTCAATGTAAAAGATTGTGTTGTCTACAAATGAAGACATTCAATTCTTGCTTTCCAATATTAGTGTTTTTAATTTATTTTTCTTGTCTTATTGAACTGCCTAGAACCTTCAGTAAAATATTGGATACAGGTGGGGTGAGTGGATATTCTTGTCTTCTTCCTGATCCTGCAGGAACATATTTAGCACTGCATGTTGAATATGATGTCAACTGCAGGTTTTGGCAGATATATTCTATCATGAAGAAAGTTCCCTTGCATTCTTAATTTACTGATGTCTTTCAATAGGGCTGCATGTTCAATTTTGTCAAATGTTTTTCTGCACCTTTTGAGTTGACTGCATGATTTTTCATTTTTGCTTGATAATATTGTCAGTTATATAGATTGATTTTCAAATATTAATCAGTCTTGTATTCCTAGGCTAAATCCCAATTAGTCTTGATATATTATAGTTTTAATATATTGGTATAGTCCTTTTGCCAAAAAAAATAATTCTTAAAATATTTGCATCTGCATTAATGAGGGATAGTCTATAGTTTTCTTGTAATATTTCTATTATATTTTTATAGCAGAGCATTCTGGCCTCATAGAATAATTTGGAATTAATTTCTGCTTTTACAGTTTTTCAGAAGAATTTTTCTAGGATTGATATTCTTTCTTTCTTAACTGTTTGATAGAATTTTATTACAATTAATCAATTTTTTCTTGAGTGAACTTTGATCATTTGTGTCTCTAAAGGAAATTTCCCATTTCACCACTTTTGTCAGTTTTGTTTTTTGCCAAAAAACTTATAACAAAAACAACAACAAACATTTGTTACCCTTTTGATAACTGTATAATCTGTAGAGGTGTCATTTCTCTCAATCCTGAGTTTAGTAAATATTCATTTCCTAACTAGTATGCCTAGAGATTTGTCAATTCTGCTGAGTTTCTTAAATAGCAAATTACTGACTTCTTAAATTCTCTACTGTTTCTGTTTTCAATTTCATTGATTTTTACTCTGGTCAGTATTATTTCATTTGTTTTTCCTGTTTGCTGGGATTTCTTTCTTTTTTTTTTTTAATCTAATTCCTTAAGGTGGAGGTTGAGGTCACTAATTGAGACCTTTCATCTTTTCTAGGTCAGGCGTTTAGTATGGTAAGTTTAACTGCAAGTAATGCCTCAAGACAACTTGCAGATTAATGTATGTTGTGTTTTAATTTTCATTAAAAATATTTTCTGAATTCCTTTTGAATTTTTTGAACTATATGTTAGTTAGAAGTATATTATTTATTATTAAATATGTCGGGATATTCCAGAGATCTTTATCTTACTGATTTTTAAGTTAATTCCATTTTGGCCAGATAACATATGCTATGTGACTTAAATCTTTTAAAATTTATTGAAACTTGTTTTATGTTGCAGAGTGTGGTATATCTTGGTAATTGTTCCACTGTGTGCTTGAAAAGACTGTATATTCTATGCTCTGTGGCAGAGTGTTCTATAAATATCAACAAAGTCTATGTGGTTGATTGTGTTATTCAAATCTGTAGTACTACTGATGTTTTATTTACTTGTTCTATAAATTATTGAGAGAGCAGTACTATGATCTCTGATAACGGCTGTAAATGTCTTTTTCTCTGGCATCTATCAGCTTTGCTTCCTGTATGCTGAAGATGTCTTCTTAAGGGTATGCTATGGTCTGAATGTCTGTGCCCCCCTAAAATTAGTATGTTGAAACCTAATTATCAATGTGATGATATTTGAAGGTAGAACTTTAGGTTTTGAGAACAGAGCTCTTATGAGTGGGTTTAGTGCTGTTATAAAGGAGACACCAAAGAAGTCTCTTGATCCTTCTGCCACATAAAGACATACACATGAAATTGTCTATGAATCAGAAAGCAGGTTCTCACCAGGCAGAGAATCCGTTGGTACCTTTATCTTGGACTTCTAGACTGCAGAATGATGAGGAATAAATTTCTTTTGTTTATAAGCTAACCAGTCATTGCATTTTGTTACAGCAGTCCAACAGATTAAGATAGTACATAATCATTTAGACATGTTAGGTCCTCTAGATGAACTGACAGCTTATACAATGAAATCACATTTTCATGCCTGGCAATATTCTCTTTACTGAAATAAACTTTGATATAATACAGCCTCTTCAGCTTTCAAAAAAAATTCCATAGCACATTTTAAAAGCAACAATTTTACTGAGATATTACTCAATTATCATAAAATTCACCTGTTCTAAATTGTACAATTCATTTTTTTTTGGAATATTGACCTTGTGTGCCATGGCTTTGCTGAAATTATTTATTAGTTCAATACTGTAGTGTGTGTGTGTGCGTGCACATTTGCCCATGTGTGCTCGCACACAAGCGAGTATGTGTATGTATTTGGATTGCTTAGAATGTTATATATAAGAATACATCATCTGAGAATAGAGAGATTTTTAAGTTTTCATTTCTAATCTGGATGCCATTTGTTCTGTTTTCTTTCCTAACTGCTCTGCGAATCTTCAGTACAGTGTTGAATAGAAGTGAAGCAGATGTTCTTATCTTGTTGTTTTCCTCCTTGATTGTAGAGGAAAATAATTCTATCATACCTATTATCTGTAGGTTTTTGTATACGTTCCATATGAGGTTTAGAAATTTTTCTATTCCTAATTTTCTCTTTCTTTTTATCATGAACATGTGTGGATTTTGTCCAATATTTTCACTTTATTGGGATCATCTTGTTGTTTTGTCTTTTTATTAACATGTTGATACACTTATTTATTTATTATTTTTTAATTTAAACCAGTTTTGCATTCCTTGGATAGTCCTGCTTGGCCATTATGTATAATGCATCATATGTTGCTTGACTTGGATGGCTGAGATTTTGTTGAGGATTTTTGTGTCTATATTAATAGGGTGTATTGATTTTGTAAAGTCTTTGCCTAGTTTTAGAATCAAGGCAAGTCATAAGGTATGAGGCTTCTTTTCCAGAGACTTTAAAAATTACTACTTTGATCTTGAACTCACTTTGGCCTATTTTTGCTCTTTTATTGAGTCATTTGTTTCTCCCTGGGAAGTTCTCTACTTTGTTAGGTTATTTAATGTATTTATATATAGTATTCATACTATTTCTCTATAATTCCTTTTATTTCTGTAAAGTTGGAAGTTATGCCCCCTCTTTCATTCCTAATTTTAGTAATTTGAATCTTTTCCCTTTTTCCTAATCAATCTAGCTAAGTTTTGTCAGTATTTTTGATATTTCCAAAGAACCAGCTTTTGATACTATTAATTTTCCCTACTGTTTTTCTATTCCCACTTTATGCATAGCCATATAAAAATATTTATGAAAATAAAAATATTTCTTTTTTTTCATGTTTCCTTTGGTATAGTTTGCTCTCTTTAAGTCTCTTAAGGTGGAAAATTAGGTTATTCGTTCAAGATCTTTCTTCTTTTTTATTGTAGGGGTATATGTATACACATATGGCTCAGATGGTAAAGCATCTGCCTACAATGCGGGAGACCTGGGTTCAATCCCCAGGTGGGGAAGATTCTCTGGAGAAGGAAATGGCAACCCACTCCAGTACTCTTGGGTGGAAAATCCCATGGGAGAAGCCTGGTAGGCTACAGTCCATGGGGTCGCAAAGAGTCGGACATGACTGAGCAACTTTACTTCACTTACTTCACGTATACGTATTGTAGGAGTTTATCCTATATATTGCAGGGGAAATGCATACGTTTCTCTGTATGCATTACTTTAACTATATCCTATAAGTTTTTGTATGTATTTTCATTTTAATTCATCTAAAATTATTTTCTAATTTCCGTTAAGAGTTTCTCATTGATCCACTGGTTGTTTAAGAATGTGTTGCTTAATTCCCACATATTTGGAAATTGTTGAAGTTTGGTTTATTGTGTTTAAATATTCTGTTTCCTTGCCGTTCTTCTCCTAGATGTTCTGTTAATCATTGATAGTGCTATACTGAAGACTGAACTATTACTGTTTGTCTATTTCTCCCTTCTATCTATAACATTCTTTTTTAGGCTCTATGCATGACTGGCTCTTTAAATAACCCCTCCCCAAATATCCTATGGAAAGTAGATCCTCCCCATCATTCTCTATTGCAGAAACATATTTTTCATTATAAGCACCGACACCATTATTTCATCTATTGACTTAACTGCTCATTGCTATCTTTCACTTTAGGAAGTGAACTCCATGAATGCAAGGGCCCTCTCAGTTTTGTTCTCTGTGTTTTCCTAGCATCTAATATATGGGAGATTCTCAAAAAATAAGTGCTAAATGAAAGGATTTGTTCTCTTTACTGCTGTGATGTGGCTGTTATTAATGTGTTTGCACACTTGCTTTCCCTGCAATCCTTTCTTATTTTCTCCGTCTCCTCTGATTTCCTATCTCTGCTTTGATTTCTGCTCCATTTTATAAAGGACGTTTTGTTTTTAAATTGTATTTAGGATTGCTGACAAGTTGCTTGAGCTTTATTGTCCTGATGTTACAGAAAATTATCTTCAGAGATCTGCTTTTCCCCCAGTCTCTGTCCTTTGTTCTGAATCATTTCCTATCAGTCCTAAAGGACTGATAAGGGTTTTATGATTCGCTTTGTCCCCTCAGTTAGAATGAAAAATTTTCTTTAGGTTCTCAGTACTATGCTTAGAAAAGCATTGTGATTAGGCTTGACCCCTCTCAGCAACTTGGGTGCCTTCTCAGATCTATGGCTTAAAAATGGGTTGATACGCACTGTGACAGATTAGTTTCTTTGGCTACATAGAAACCTACCACCAAATTAGTGGTTCAGGTACACTTATTACTTTATAACCAAATTTTTATGACTCTTGGCATGGCTTTACTGGGTTTTCTGTTCAGGGTCTCACAGGGTTGCAATCAAACTGATGGCTGGACTCCATTCTCATCTGGAAGCTTGAGTAGGGAAGAATCTGAATTAACTTCCAAGTTAGTTCAGGTACATAGCAAAGAGCCCTATCTTATTACTAACCAGAGGCTAGAGGCATCCCTTAAGTCCTAGGTATCCCCTGCTCCTAGTAACCCCTACCCCGACCCCAGCCCCTGCTCAAAGTTCCTTGTCATGTGACTTTCTCCACAGTTCAAAGCATGAGAATTTGCTGCTTCAAGGTCAGCGGGAGAGTCCCTCTTACTTTAGTCTACTCAGAGCTCTCACTACACACACACACACACACACACACACACATATATATATATATATAATTTTGTAAGGTAATTATAGTAGTGGCATCATTCCGTATCATATTTGTCAGAAGCAAGTCAAAGTTTTCACCTCTACTCTATGGAATATCCAAGAGATGACTCCTTGGTATCATCTTAGACAAATGGTTATCTGAACTCCCAGGATCTATTTGAGCTCTGTGACATTGACCTAGGCATTGCTTTTACCACAGCTGCCTGGTTATCTGGCATTCTAAACAGATAAATTACGTGGAATATGATAGACTCCGCCATATGCTCTTCCTGTCTCTGTTCTTCCTTATTGCGTTTTATTTGTGAAAATCACTCTCCCAAGGGAGCAATTATTTTATTACATTTTAGTTTCTGAGGGGCATCTGGCGGGAGGAACTGGGAAGGAAACCTGATGTCTGACTGCCTTAGGAAGGTATGCAGTAGAGGGGTGGATACTTGGCTGCTTAAAAATCTTCACCTTCCTATTTCAGTGGGAAGTAGCTCCACAGGTAACTGCTTTTACAATATGACTTTAAACTCAAAATCAGGAAGCACTCTTTCCATGTATTCTTGATCCACCTCTGTCATGGTTAGATGGTGTCTTTGTATTTTTATTGTTCAGGAATTTGTGGAGAAGCTATATGCTTACTTATCCTGTCCTGGTTATTATTTTATAATTTTGGGGGTCTAGCTGTAGCTTGGTTTGTGGTAATGGAAGTCTCTAATGGTCCATTTGTAGATAAACTTCTATAGCACATCTTTATTAAGTGCCCAGTGTGTTAATAGATCTTGTGTTGGAAGTACAAACTGGATGAAGAGATAGGACCTCAATAGGTTCTTGATCTGAGAAAACATATGAATAGAATATATAATATATTGCTAGAATCTGGGTATTGAAGAAGGGATTTGCTTACGGGATGTGAGGGCATCCAGGAAAGTCTCCTAGTGCATAAGACTGCCTGAACTGGGTTTTGAAGAAGAAAAGATCTCTGAGAAGGGGAGAACCAGGACATTCCAGGCAGAGAACCAGAAAAAACTTTCAAGTTAGAGTCGTGTGTCACTGCATCTGTGTCACGGCTATGCTGGCTTTCTTAAAATTTAAAATAAGCATCTTTAATGTCTTTTAGATACAGCCTCCTAAGGGCTGCCAATCCAAAGAAAACAAGCTGGGTGACTTAAGGAACAGAAATTTGTTGTCTCCCAGTTCTGGAGGCCAGAAGTTCACGATCAAAGTGTCAGCGGAGTGGATTTCTTTTGACGGCAGTGAGGAAATGGTCTGTCCTAGATCTATCCCCTTGGCTGGTTGGCCGCCGTCTTCTCCCTGTGTGCTTTCACATCTTCTTCCCTCTCTGTGTGCCTTTGTGTCCAAATTTCCCCTTTTCCTAAGGATGCCAGTCTTACTGGATTAGGACTCATCCTAATGACCTCGTTTTCACTGGATTGCTTCTATACAGTCCCTGTCAGTACAAGGGCCAGCACATTCTGGAAATCCACATCTGTTGAGTGAGCAAACAGATGAGTAAAGGGTACATATCACTGGTGATCAGATAGGATCCCTCACTGACACGGCACCACATTCCTGATTCTGAAGCTGGGATTGAGAAGCAGGGTGATACTGACTCATCAGTTCATTTCCCATGGTACTGCCTCAGCAAATTATCCTGAGTTCTTGCCCGCCATATCCTGTGTTTACCATATTTCCCATCATTTCTGTGCTTATCCAGTTTCTGCTCACCTTTCAGCCTCTCGCCTCTCTTGAAATGTTCTCAGCTACTTGGTGCCCTCTTGGAGACTCCCTTTAATCCCTAATTATTCTGCATGTGAATCTTCTCTACTTGTTTTTCAGTCGCTCAGTGTGTCTGACTCTTACCTGCTTCCTTAGACATAAAATGATCAAAGAAAAATGGTCATCATTTTTCTTATAATTTTCTCATCACTATTACTACTACTACTGTTTCTAAAACCACGGAGATGCTCAGTGACAAAAACAGGTATAACTAGTATTTGTTGAGTACTTTCAAGTACTAGGTACCATGCCACATTATCTTTAACCCTGCCAATAACCCTTCTTAGATAACAAAAGGTCACTAGTAAATGGTAGCTCTATTTATTGTCACACTGAGTGAAGTGTGTCAGACAGAGAAGGAGAAATATCATATGGCATCCCTTATATATGGAACCTACAAAGAAATGATACGAATGAACTTACTTACAAAACAGAAACAGGCTCGCGGACTTAGAAAACAAACTTATGGTTGCCAGAGGGGAAGGAATAGTTAGAGAGTTTGGAATAGACATGTACATACTGTTATATTTAAAATGGAAAGCCAACAAGGACCTACCATATAACACATGGAACGCTAGTCAATGTTATGTGGCAGCCTGGATGGGAGAGGAGTTTGTGGGAGCATGAATATACGTATATGTATAGCTGAGTCCCTTTGCTTTCTACCTGAAACTATCAAATTATTAATCAGCTATATTGCAATACAAAATAAAGTTTTTTTTTTTAAAAGGTCATTCAGTTCAGTTTAGTTCAGTTCAGTCACTCAGTCGTGTCCGACTCTTTGCAACCCTATAAATCGCAGCACGCCAGGCCTCCCTGTTCAGGAAATACTTACATACCCCTGACAGGTAAGAATCGAGCTCAGATCTGCCTGACTTCTAAGTCTGTGGGTTTAACCATCACACATACTCACTAACCCATAGTGGACATTCGGTTAGACCGCTGTTGTCATAATTCCTACCATTCCTTTCCACCTCTCTGCAGGCCTCATAGTTTACGCAGATAGATTTCTTCTAACCCCTTATTTTTATTTCATACTGGCATACTGGACAAGACCTCTGAATCCAGGGAAAATGAGCCCTTCTTTGGGACTGAGAACCAGATTCTATGGGACTGAGACCGAGATGCTATGTCTTCTGTGGCTTCCTTGAAGAATCCTGGCCAATGATGGAAGTAAATGGGTCCATGGAAATCCGGATGTTTAAACTGTACGATGTGTTGGTGGGACATAGAAGAATCACTGAATGGCAGGGGACATTTTCATCTTGAGAGGTGATGACATCACCTTAAATATTTTACTGTATGTTATAGAGGACCTTGGAACAGGACAGACTCTCATTTAGACAGGGTCTCAACTTTAAACTTGTGGGTCCATATCCAAGTAAGGTGATTCCTATAGTCACAGATATAATTATTCATCATTTGGGCTTCCCTAGTAGCTCAGATGGTAAAGAATCTGCCTGCAATGAGGGAAACCTGGGTTCGATCTCTGGGTTGGGAAGATTCCCTGTAGTGGGCATGGCAACCCACTTCAATATTCTTGCCTGGAGAATCCCCATGGACAGTGGAGCCTGGTGGGCTACAGCCCGTAGGGTCGCAAAGAGTTGGACACGATTGAGTGACATCATTTTACTTAATTTTTAAATATTAACTATTAAGATTTTTTAGGAAATTATAAAATTTTATTGAAAGATATTGGCAATGTTTAAATAAAAGAGATAAGCCATATTCATGAATTGGAAGACTGAATATAAAGATGTCAATTGATCTCCAACATTACCCTACAAATTGAATGCAATTTTTTTTTTCTTTTCCTTTTAATCTTTTGTAGTTGAAGCAGGCTTCCCTGCTGGCTCATAGTAAAGAATCCGCCTGCCAGTGTAGGAGATGTGGGTTTGATTCCTGGGTTGGGAAGATCCCTTGGAGAAAGAAGTGACAACTCACTCTGGTATTCGTGCCTGGGAAACCCCATGGAGAGAGGAGCATGGCATATTACAGTCCAGGTGTTATTAGTTTCAGGTGTACAGCAAAGTGATTCATACATATGTATAAATATGTGTATATATATATAATACATATATACTGTTTTTCAGATTCTTTACTGCTGGTGCTGCTGCTAAGTCGCTTCAGTCATGTCCGACTCTGTGCGACCCCATAGACGGCAGCCCACCAGGCTCCCCCATCCCTGGGATTCTCCAGGCAAGAACACTGGAATAGGTTGCCATTTCCTTCTCCAATGCATGCAAGTGAAAAGTGAAAGTGAAGTCATTCAGTCATGTCCAACTCTCAGCGACCCCATGGACTGCAGCCTACCAGGCCCCTCCATCCATTGGATTTGCCAGGCAAGAGTACTGGAGTGGGGTGCCATTGCCTTCTCCTAGATTCTTTATTACAAGATACTGAATATATTATTTCCTGTGTTATATAGCTATATGTGATTGTGAAAGTCGCTCAGTCATGTCCAACTCTTTGCAATCCCACAGACTATACAGTCCATGGAATTCTCCAGGCCAGAATACTGGAGTGGGTAGCCATTCCCTTCTCCAGAGGGTTTTCCCAACCCAAGGATCGAACCCAGGTCTCCTGCATTGCAGGTGGATTCTTTACCAGCTGAGCCACAAGGAAAGCCCAAGAATACTGTAGTGGGTAGCCTATCCTTTCTCCAGTGGATCTTCCCAACCCAGGAATCGAACTGGGGTCTCCCATATTGCAGGCAGATTATTTACCAACTGAGCTACCAGGGAAGCTCTATACAGTAGGTTCTTATTTATCTATTGTATATACAGTAGTGTGTGTATGTTAATTCCAAACTCATTTCTATAACTCCATTTTGGTATTTCTCAAATTAAAAAAAAAAACAAAACGAAACTGGAAATCAAAATAAAGTGTCCCAGGCCTCTCTGGACTACTGAGCCCTGAGGGGAGGGGGGTCAAGGACAATTTTCCTGCTCTTGACCCTTTCCCTACCAGAAAGATCAGAGGATTTAGATGTTGGGCCTTGGGTTATACTATTTCCACTGAGTTGTAAGTGGATCTTTCCAGTGCTCTGAGGAGAGGAACAGCTAAGCTCTCTGGCAGGACTGACTTTGAGAACACGGAGCCTGACCACTTCATTCTTGGACGAAGAGGTGGAGGCCCCACAGCACTGGGGCCTCAGCCACCACCCTTCCTCATTTGGTTAGAAGGTGAGTGGGATAAAGGCAGTTTAGACTTGGCCGCTGCTTTGTGTCTGCTCTTCAAGGTTCAGGAGCCAGAACTCAGGACAGATTCTGCAACCTACTCTGCCATGAACTATGACCTCTTCAGTTCAGTCCAGTCGCTCAGTCGTGTCCGACTCTTTGCGACCCCATGAATCGCAGCACGCCAGGCCTCCCTGTTCATTACCATCTCTCGGAGTTCACTCAGACTCACGTCCATCGAGTCCGTGATGCCATCCAGCCATCTCATCCTCAGTCGTCCCCTTCTCCTCCTGCCCCCAATCCCTCCCAGCATCACAGTCTTTTCCAATGAGTCAGCTCTTCTCATGAGGTGGCCAAAGTACTGGAGTTTCAGCTTCAGCATCATTCCCTCCAGAGAAATCCCAGGGTTGATCTTCAGAATGGACTGGTTGGATCTCCTTGCAGTCCAAGGGACTCTCAAGAGTCTTCTCCAACACCACAGTTCAAAAGCATCAATTCTTCGGCGCTCAACCTTCTTCACAGTCCAACTCTCACATCCATACATGACCACAGGAAAAACCATAGCCTTGACTAGATGGACCTTAGTTGGCAAAGTAATGTCTCTGCTTTTGAATATGCTATCTAGGTTGGACATAACTTTTCTTCCAAGGAGTAAGCGTCTTCTAATTTCATGGCTGCAGTCACCGTCAGCAGTGATTTTAGAGCCCCCAAAATAAAGTGTGACACTGTTTCCACTGTTTCCCCATCTATTTCCCATGAAGTGATGGGACCAGATGCCATGATCTTGGTTTTCTGAATGTTGAGCTTTAAGCCAACTTTTTTGCTCTCCTCTTTCACTTTCATCAAGAGGCTTTTTAGGTCCTCTTCACTTTCTGCCATAAGGGTGGTGTCATCTGCATATACTTAGGGACCTCTTTGTGGGGTGCAGTGCCGCAAATTCATGGACTGGGTGACCTGAAAAGAAGGTCATTCATGCAGTAGCACTTCTGAGAGTTAGTCTCACTAAAGCCAGAGAGTGATGGGAAGTCGTGCAGGTGAAACCTCTCCAGCTGGTCCATGCACGGGAGCTGTGCTCACGCCATAGTGGTCCGTTCCTGTAGCTAAAGATGACCTGAACAGGGCTGTTGGAAAGAGCATTCAAAGAGTTTCACAAGCCTTGAATCTTGGCTTCATGCCCTAGTCACTGAGTAAGCTTCTCAGGGCCTCAGTTTTTCCCTCTGTAAATTGGGAATCATGACCAACCCAAGGGGTTGTTGTGGTAATAAGTTGAGACTTAGCATAAACAGTGTGAGGTCAAAGAACATTCAGTTTCTTTCCCCTCAGATTTCTGGGTGAAGTTTTGAGTGCAAACCCTTCCTGAAGTAAAAATGCAAATAGTTACACTAACAGGGAAGAGCTCAGTGTTAACCAATCTGGTATTCATGCAACCATTTTTTTTTCCCATTTCATGTTACCTGCATCATCAAAATCCAAGATATATTTTTTTTAAATCACTAGTTACCTTATTCAGAGCTTGACATTTAACGCAATAACAAAAAGTAACATCTAAATAATGACTTTTCTAATGATACATGTTGCTGTTGCTAAGTGGTGTCCAACTCTTTGTGACCCCATGGACTGTAGCCCAGCCAGGCTCCTCAGTCCATGGAATTTTCCAGGCAAGAATACTGTAGTGGCTTGCCATTTCCTTCTCCAGGGGATTTTTCAGGCCCAGGATTGAACCTGCGTCTTCTACATTGGCAGGCAGATTCTTTCCCACTTAACCACCTGGAAAGCCCCAATGATACACATAAACCTTAATAAAAAAAATTAATGAAGTCCTTACATTAACAAGCAGGACTCATGGGTGCAACTGTAAAGCAGCTATATTTGTTTCGTCTTTGATTTGCCTTCAAATCCACTCTCAATGGTTGATCCAAGGTTCATCCCCGACTTTTCTCATCACCATCAGATTCACCACTCAAGTCACAAAACACTGTTTCAGTGGAACAATTTAAATGTCTAGTCCTATTAATAAGAAGAAAATATCCTCTCTTCATCATTGCTTCTGTCTTCCAACTCTGTCTCTGTATGCTGGCTGCGGTGCGGAAGAATGGGGGGGGTTGCTGCCTGACTTCTTCATCAGATGCTTCCTCCCTGATTTTTCTCAGCCTGGCATATGAAATCTACAAGGCTGAAGTTCAGGGGAGGAAAACGCTGAAGGGAAACCCCAGAGTAGGAAGCCTCTTTGCTTCCTGGAGTTGTTCTAGAGGGCAAACTCTGTACTCTTTACCTTGACATTTATTTAAAAACTAACCTTCTCTTCTGAGATTGCTCCCTTTCTCTTTTGCTCTCTGTCCTTCCCTCTCTTTCTCTCTCTCCTGCCTCTGTGTGTGTGTGTGTGTGTGTGTGTGTGTGCATGCGTGTGTGTAAACACCAGGATCCTTGGCATCTCTCACCTGAAGTTCTCTTGATGAGCAAATCCCTCCCAGTTCTTGCTGAACACTTGTGACGCCTTCCTAGCCCCCGCCAGCTTCTACTGAAGCTCTGTCTTCCCAGGTTATCTTAAGAAACCCAGATTTTTCGGGTTGGTTCCCTGGAGAAGGAAAATGGCAACCCACTGCAGTACTCTTGCCTGGAGAATCCCATGGAGGGAGGACCTTGGTAGGCTACAGTCTATGGGGTCGCAGAGTCAGACATGACTGAGCGACTTCACTTACTCACTCACTCACTCACTCACTCACTAGGGTTGGTTAATTCAGCAGTTCATTGACATAAAGGATCTGAGTTCTTTTCATCTTTATGTCCTACCATCTTTATTATACTGGGTTACCTTTAGGATATTGTTCCTCTTGGTCACAGGATAACTGCAGAAGTTCCAGGCATTGCACGTGGACAAAACACTCTCTACTATAAAAGCATATCTTTCTCTGTGCCTTTTTGTTTTATACATCAGTGAAGAGATCTACAGAGTAGACTTCTATCTAATGTTTCATTGATCAGATTATACCACATACCCATTTCTAAGGTAGTCACTAGCAAGGGTTTTTACCATGATTAGCCTCAAGTACTCAGCATTTACTCCTTAGCTAGGAATTAGATTATACTTCATAAGCACTTGACCATAAGGAAGTAGAATAGACAAATGACACAAACCAAAAACAGGGATCTTCCAGGAAGGAAGATATTATCAGTTTCTGTCTGTTTCTGCACAGTTCTTTCACATGTCCAGCCTTTGATTTGGTCAAAGATTTATACTTGAGACACCAGGGTGTATATGGGAATATTTGCAATAAAAAAAAAAGAGAAGTCTTTCATAAAAGGTAGAAAAAGAAAAAAAAGAAAAAAGCAAAGCAAAGAGCTCCAGTCAAGCAAAAACAGACTCCTTCCAAGTGTGGAAATTCACACTTCAGTGAGTAGAGATGAGGTCAGTCTTGGTCCTTCAAAATTTATACCATGTTGGAAGATTCTTCCTTCACATACTGGGTAAGGATGACCTTGTTGAGTGTAGTTACACACTGACCAGGAAGGATCAAGATTGTCCAGGGAACACTGGGCACCTCTTTGATGTCTCCTACAAATTTTGAAAGAATAATTCTACAACTAGAAAGTCAATTACTTTTTATTTTTATGATAATGAAAATGAAAAAGCAGGCATCCATGTGATTTCAACCTCTCATTGGAAGCTGAATGGTTGCTGATTGCTGGAAGCTGAATTCTATTTTATTTACCTAGTATTACTGTTGTCACTAGGAAACCATGCTTCATAGTTTAGCATTTTATTATGAAAAATAAAATGTCTAATTATTGCAAAGGTATCTTGATGTGTGATTTAGCCTTTTATATTTAAAACCTCTACATGTTTTTCAGAAAGTTATTTTATGGTGAATTGGGTGACACATATTTAATTTTTTCAAAATTATTTATATCTGCCTCTTTTAAGCTGATTTATATTTTACAGCTTAGGCAGTTTATCTGTTATTAAAAAATATTTGCAAAACTGTTCCAGAATTGAGGAAATTGTCTAGTGAGTCACTGGATGGTTTTAAAGTCATTGTTATAAATCTCTTTACTTGGTTACTATGGCACTTTTTGCCTATAAGTCCTAAACAAAATTCTTCAATGAAAACTGCATGGACTCTGAAAGTTTTACTGTGTTAAGTGCAAAATTTATCTGTTCTATCTGATTTATCTAAGTCACTCGTAGGTGGCGCTAGTGGTAAAGAACCTGCCAGTGCCAGTGCAGGAGACATAAGAGATGTGTGTTCGATCCCTGAGTTGGGAAGATCCCCTGGAGTAGGAATTGGAAATCTACTCCAGTATTCTTGCTTGGAGAATCCCATGGACAGAGGAGCTTGGCGGGCTACAGTTCATAGGGTGGCAAAGAGTCAGACACTACTGATCGACTAGCACTTTCACTTTCTTTCATCTGATTTATAGTGATGTATATTGCAGCCATGAAATTAAAAGACGCTTACTCCTTGGAAGAAAAGTTATGACCAACCTAGTTAGCATATTAAAAAGCAGTTGGCGTGCTGCGATTCATGGGGTCGCAAAGAGTCGGACACGACTGAGTGACTGAACTGAACTGATTCTGACTGGTATGAGTGATATGTTACAGTAGTTTTGATTTGTATTTTTCTCATAATGAGTGATGTTGAGCATCTTTTCATGTGTTTATTTGCCATCTGTATGTCTTCTTTGAAGAAATGTCTGCCATTTTTTTTATTGGGTTGCTTGTTTTTCTGATATTGAGCTGTATGAACTGCTTATGTATTTTGGAGGTTAACCCTTTGTCTGGGAAAACAGTGTAAACAGTGGCAGACTTTATTTTTGGGGGCTCTAAAATCACTGCAGATGGTGATTGCAGCCATGAAATTAAAAGACGCTTGCTCCTTGGAAGAAAGGCTATGACAAACATAGACAGCATATTAAAAAGCAGAGACATTACTTTGCCAACAAAGGTCCGTCTAGTCAAGGCTATGGTTTTTCCAATAGTCATGTATGGATATGAGAGTTGGACTATAAAGAAAGCTGAGTGCAGAAGAATTGATGCTTTTGAACTGTGGTGTTGGAGAAAACTCTTGAGAGTCCCTTGGACTTCAAGGAGATCCAACCAGTCCATCCTAAAGGAAATCAGTCCTGAATATTCATTGGAAGGACCGGATTTTGAAGCTGAAACTCCAATACTTTGGCCATGTGATGAGAAGAGCTGACTCATTTGAAAAGACCCTGATGCTGGGAAAGATTGAAGGCGGAAGGAGAAGAGGGCAACAGAGGATGAGATGGCTGGATGGCATCACCGACTCAATGGACATGAGTTTGAGTAAACTCTGAGAGTTGGTGATGGACAGGGAGGCCTGGCGTGCTGCAGTCCATGGGGTCACAAAGAGTCGGACACGACTGAGCGACTGACTGAACTGAACCGAACCCTTTGTCAGTGGCTTCGTTTGCAATTATTTTCTCCCATTCTGCATTTTATCTTTTCATGTTGTTGATAGTTTCCTTTGTTGTGCAAAAGCTTTTAAGTTTTATTAGTTTCCACTTGTTTATTTTTGTTTTTATTTACATTAATTTAGGAGATGGGTCAGAGAGAATCTTGCTGCAATTTATGTCTGAGAAGAGTGTACTGTCTATGTTTTCCTCCAAGAGCTTTATAGTTTCTGGCCTTAAATTTAAGCCTTTAATCCATTTGTGTATAGTGTTAGGAAGTGTTCTAATATCATTCTTTTACACATAGCTGTCCAGTTTTCCCAGCACCACTTATTGAAGAAGCTGTCTTTTTCACTGGAGTGCTCTGATGGGCAACTGGTCACCCAACTCTCTGAAACATTAGGGCTGGGAAACCTTGAGAGGGGCCCTCCAGGTCACCTACTTGTCCCTCAGATTCCTAGAATGATAGAGGCATGGCACTCTGCATAGTCTACCGTGTGTTCACTCATTTCTACATCAGTTATTTACTGAGCACCTGCACGTCACTGAGGATGTATCAAGAGAGCAAACGCACAACAACAGTGCCCTCATGGAGTTTCAATCAAGATGATAGAGAAACACAATAAGAACACAAACAAGTAAAATAGTTGGTGTGCTACATGGTGAAATGGTGAAAAGTGCTATGAAGGGAAAAAAGCCTGGTGAGGGATAGGATATACAAACACAAAAATACACATCTTTCTGAATACAAAAATTTATCAATAGAGCTGCATTAATAGACCAAAGAGCTTAAGGTATTACTTGTACTGGCTTAAAGGAAGAGTGTAACATAATTCAAGGAAGATTAAAAGCAGGTTTGGAGTTTAACGAGCAGCAACATCAAAACCAGGACAGTTAGAAGGGAGTTTCCTGGTGGTCCAGTGGTTAGGACTCTGTGCTTTCACTGCTGGGGGTCCCGGTTTGATCCCTGGTTAGGGAACTTAGATCCCTAAGTTCCACATGGTGGAAGCCTAAACAAGCCACATGGTGTGGCCTAAACAAACAGTATAGTTATTAGGCACTATTCACCTTTTCTTGGACTTAATAGAATTTTAAAGAAAATTGGACTTTTGTGTTAGACCTTGGAGTGAATTTGATCTCTGTCTTTAGATGGTGTCATCTGTCAGTATTAATAATTGCTTATATTGACAGAGTTTTGTGGACTACAAGTGATTCTTAAAGACATATTTTCAGATGAAAATTCAACTGATTTCTCCAAAAAGACCCCGTTACACACACACACACACACACACACACACACACACACACGACAGTTGTTCAGATAAATAAATACACTTTGGACTTGGGATAAAGCATCCATGTCCCCTCAAGATCAACATTCCCATTGTCTTTTGGGTTCTGATTTTTAGGGTTGTAACTGGTGATTCTTAGCTCCTGCATCGTGAACGCAATTCCTGTTCCCAGATAGGCCACCAGGAGCTGCCGGGCTCTCCAGGTCCATCGTCGTGGTCAGGGCAGGATGCCGAGAGGGTGGGCGGGATGTTCGGTAGCGAAGTGGGTGACCAGAGTGGGCACAATGAATCCTCACATCCATTTTTTGCCCCACTACAGCTTGCCCACTTATTGTCCAGCGGTCTGCTTGGGATGCCAGGGAGGCCCACTGCCCCAGGATGAACCAGCCGGCTCAGTATGTCATCATTATCCACACCGCGGGGCGAACCTGCAATAAGTCTGATGAATGCCGCGTGCTGGTCCAAGATATCCAGTCCTCCTTCATGGATAGATTGGACTCGTGTGATATTGGGTACAAGTAAGTGTGCCTGAGGCTGTGAAAGCTTCTCTTCCCATGGGGGTGGATACTGATCCTGTGAAAGGAGTGGGAAGAGAAGCTAATATTTATTGAGAGCCCAGCATAGGAGAGGTGGTCCTTCTCACTCACGGATTCCTCACCAAGCCCTGGGTGGGCCTTATTTAGGATGTAGCTAAGGGGTGGTCATCTCCCTTAAGCACGTTCCCAAATGTGTGTCTTTATTATTTTAATTGAAGTATAGCTGTTTGTAAGGTTTTGTTAGTTTCAGGTGCAAAGTAATTCAGTTTCATACATACATATATATTCTTTTTCAGATTCTTTTCCCTTATAGGTTATTCAGTTCAGTTCAGTTCAGTCACTCAGTTGTGTCTGACACTTTGAGACCCCATGGACTGCAGCATGCCAGGCTTCCCTGTCCGTCACCAACTCCCAGAGCTTGCTCAAACTCATGTCCATTGAGTCCGTGATGTCATCCAACTACCTCATCCTCTGTCGTCCCCTTCTCATCCTGCCTTTAATCTTTCCCAACTTTAGGGTCTTTTCAAATGAATCAGTCCTTCACATTGGGTGGCCAAAGGATTGGAGCTTCAGCTTTAGCATCAGTCCTTCCAATGAATATTCAGGGCTGATTTCCGTTAGGATTGACTGGTTTGGTCTCCTTGCAGTCCAAGGGACTCTCAAAAGTCTTCTCCAACACCACAGTTCAAAAGCATCAATTCTTCAGTGCTCAACTTTCTTTATGGTCCAACCCAAATATACATGACTACTGGGAAAAACCATAGCTTTGGTGATATGGACCTTTGTTGGCAAAGTAATGTCTCTGCTTTTTAATATGCTGTCTAAATTGGTCATAGCTTTTCTTCCAAGGAGCAAGTGTCTTTAAATTTCATGGCTGTAGTCACCATCTGCAGTGATTTTGAGACCAAAAAATAGTCTGTCATGGTTTGCATTGTTTTCCCATCTATTTGCCATGAAGTGATGGGACCAGATGCCATGATCTTCGTTTTTTTAAAGTTGAATTTTAAGCCAACTTTTTCACTCTCCTCTTTCACTTTCAATAGTCACCATCTGCAGTGATTTTGAGACCAAAAAATAGTCTGTCATGGTTTGCATTGTTTTCCCATCTATTTGCCATGAAGTGATGGGACCAGATGCCATGATCTTCGTTTTTTTAAAGTTGAATTTTAAGCCAACTTTTTCACTCTCCTCTTTCACTTTCATCAAGAGGCTCTCTAGTTCCTCTTTGCTTTCTGCCAAAATGGTAGTGTCGTCTGCATGTCTGAGGTTATTGATATTTCTCCCAGTAATCTTGATTCCTACTTTTGACTTCCTACTTTTGCATTCCAGTCCCCTATAATGAAAAGGACATCTTTTTTGGGTGTTAGTTCTAAAAGATCTTTGGTCTTGTTTTTGTTGACTGTATAGAGCTTCTCCATCTTTGGCTGCATAGAATATAATCAGTCTGATTTTGGTGTTGACCATCTGGTGATGTCCATGTGTAGAGTCTTCTCTTGTGTTGTTGGAAGAGGGTGTTTGCTATGACCAGTGCATTTTCTTGGCAAAACTCTATTAGTCTTTGCCCTGCTTCATTCCGCATTTCAAGGCCAAATTTGCCTGTGACTCCAGGTGTTTCCTGACTTCCTACTTTTGCATTCCAGTCCCCTATAATGAAAAGGACATCTTTTTTGGGTGTTAGTTCTAAAAGGTCTTGTAGGTCTTCATAGAACTGTTCAACTTCAGCTTCTTCAGCATTACTGGTTGGGGCATAGACTTGGATTACTGTGATATTGAATGGTTTGCCTAAGGGCGGCTGGGAGAGCCGGGCCAGCGCACTAAGTGCGGGCGTCTGGGAGAGCACTAAGTGTGGCCGAGAGGAGCTGCCCCACATCCAAGGTTGGGGCAGCAGCCTAGAGTGCCAGGCTGCGAAGGCACAGGAACGGCTGAGAGGAGCTACCCTGTGTCTGAGGTTGGGACGGTGACCGAGAGGAGCTACCCTGCGTCCGAGGCCAGTGTTAGCTGGGAGGAGACACCCCGCGTCCGAGGTCAGGGGCGGTGGCTGGGAGGAGCTACCCCGCGTCCAAGGCCAGGGGCGGCCGGGAGGGGACACCCTGCATGCATCCGAGGTCAGGGGCGGCCGGGAGAAGCCACCTCGAGCTCGAGGCCAGGGGTGGTGACCGTGAGGAGCCACCACGAGCCCGAGGCCAGGTGCAGCAGCTGGGAGGGCCATCCAAGGAGTGGTGGCTGCGCAGGCACAGGAGGTCCTAGAGGAGCTATCCCACGTTGAAGGTCAGGAACGGCGGCAGTAAGGAGATACCCCTTGTCCAAGGTAAGAGAAACCCAAGTAAGATGGTAGGTGTTGCAAGAGAGCATCAGAGTGCAGACACACTGAAACCATACTCACAGAAAACTAGTCAGTCTAATGACACTAGGACCACAGCCTTGTCTAACTCAATGAAACCAAGCCATGCCTGCAGGGCAACCCAAGACGGGCGGGTCATGGTGGAGAGGACTGACAGAACGTGGTCCACTGGAGAAGGGAATGGCAAGCCACTTCAGTATTCTTGCCTTGAGAACCCCATGAACAGTAGGAAAAGGCAAAATGATAGGATACCAAAAAAGGAACTCCCGAGGTCATTAGGTGCCCAATATGCTACTGGAGATCAGTGGAGAAATAACTCCAGAAAGAATGAAGGGATAGAGCCAAAGCGAAAACAATACCCAGTTGTGCATGTGACTGGTGATAGAAGCAAGATCCGATGCTGTAAAGAGCAATATTGCATAGGAACCTGGAATGTCAGGTCCATGAAGCAAGGCAAATAGGAAGTGGTCAAAGAAGAGATGGCAAGGGTAAACGTCGACATTCTAGGAATCAGCAAACTAAAATGGACTGGAATGGGTGAATTTAACTCAGATGACCATTATAACCAGTTTTTGACTACCTTTTGGAAAATGTTGCATCTAAGTCTGAGACGTCACTTGGGAAGATCCTTTGGACATGCCTTTGGAAGACCTATGATCTCAGTGCTTCGCCTGAAATTTCATTGAAATACCCTGTTACCTCGACAAGATGCCCTTTGTTTATCATTTTCCAGCAGGGACGGGGGAGCCTGGTGGGCTGCCATCTATGGGGTCACACAGAGTCAGACACGACTGAAGCGACTTAGCAGCAGCAGCAGCAGCAGCCTCTCCCCAGGCCACAGGCAGACATGTTGGGCTAAGTTTGACTTCGTGATTTTGATTTTACTTTGATAATTTGGAGACAGAGACTTCACAGCGATTGCTTAGGCTAAAACAGTGACTCATTTGGAGGTTCTGGGATTCCTGATGCATTAGAAAGTGCTGTTCTTGCTCTGACTTTTGGAGCACTGCTGACTCCACCCCCAGGGTTGGAGATAGGGCTTCTAATCCACAACAACCAAGGGCAAGGTTTCTATGTAGGTTTGCCTTCTGGGGCCAGATTTTTTTTTTTTTTTAAGTGGATGATATATGGTACAAATATTGTTCTTAATCAAAAGTATATTAGCAATCTACCGTAAATGCGTAGTTACAGGGAACACTACAGAGTATTTGGGGAGGATTATTTTCACAAGAAACCCATATTCATGTCGCTGTCTGCTTTTATCAACATGTATTTATCAAAATGTGGAAACTCATCACAGGCCACATTTTAATTGCTCATAGGTTTCCGAACACAGCTGCAGTCTATGAAGGAAGAGAGATTGAGAAGGATAGGGAGCTCTTAAAATTTGGCCATAACTTTAAGTAGAGGACTGTGTTGGCTTTATTCCAAAAATCTAAAGTGAAGCCTCCCCCCAGCTTTTTCCCATCACTCTGCTATTTCCCCATATAGCATTTAAGCTGGTTCCCAATTGACTTCTTAGTCTAAATAGTGTATGTTTATATTTTCTATTTAGTAATATTTTTCAGATTGAAAATTATATCAGTTTATCAGAGAAGATCTGGAGCATATATCAAAAAAGAAGAAACAAGTCTTCAAATCTTTCTATAAAGGATTACATTTTGGTGTTTATAGAAATATTACATTATTTTTCAACAAAACAGAAATCATATGAGACATACTATTTTGTGATTTCCTTTCCACTGTTGACAAAATACTATAAAATTCTATTATTTAAAAAAGATATTGCATGCTATATTTTGGCTGTGAAGTATCTTATCATAAGGATGTGCTACAAATACCCTTTGTGTTAGATAGGTATCTTGCCTTTCCTATTTTTTCAATAATCCCATAGAAATCATCTTTGAATGCAAATCCTTGTTTATGTCTGATTATTCTTTTCCTATAAATTTATATTAAAATTATATGATTCAAGGGGAAGTACACATTGGAGTCCTTGGAACATGCTGCCAAACTGCATTTAGGAAAAACTGTGGCATTTCCCTTCCACTAAGGATCTATGAGAATGAATGGTTTTCTAGAAAAATTCTTAAATCCTATCATTGGGTATTATCATTTTTGAAGATAAAAAATTATATTGAAGTTTAATTACCATGTAAAAATTTTTGAATATTCACAGACAAGCAAAGTGGATGGATCTTTAGATCTTTGGACTTCATTTCTTTGTTACTGAAAATGAGGTGATTGAACAAGATCACCTCCATCTTTCTCTATCTTACCAGCCTCCTCCGACTTAGCATCTGAGTCATGATGAGCCGGCAGCAATTCTTCCCATAGCTTCCTCCCCTGTAAAATGAGAAATCAGATATTTCCCACAGTCTCAAAGAAGTTTTGAAAATAAAGGACACCAGGAAGCATCTGCTTTACAATATCTACTTTTAATTTCAAATAGTTACGTTTGCTCATTGCTATGTGATGAAATAACACCTTCACACATCTTTTGGCATTTGATTTCCCCCCTCTTGTCAATTCCCTAGATTCAAGTAAGTCAAGCTTCATACTGACATAGAAAAGAAGAGCATCAATCAGTGACAACATCCAGAAATGAACTGTTGGCCTGAGAAGATCATGACTGCTAATATTGTTGGTGAGCTTACCAAGTGCGAGGCGGGGTGTTGTTTCACACACACATTTAATTGACGCCTCACCATTTTATCAGAGAGATCACAAGTACGGTTTGGAGAGAGAGGGCACCCCAGGACACAGGCACAGTGTCGAGGGGCAACCTGAACCCCGGTCTTGCCAGCTCCCACATGTGCTCTGAGGCAGGGTACCAGCACGTGGCCAGTGCTCAGGGCCTCTGCAGCTGCTGTGAGTGCTTCCTGCCTGTTCTGCGAGGGACTGAAGGCACCTGCTGGACAGGCTGAGATCCATGTCAGGGACACTGTATTTTGGAAAATCTCGTTTAGATAGTTATTCCTAAAGTCATGATTTATTTTAATATATTGGGCCCCCTATAACAAAACAAGATGTGTGTGATACCTGAAAGCATGAATGAAAGAAACTGGCTTTTCTATAAAGAAGAGTTTCTCTGGTGGCTCAGACAATAAAGAATGTGCCTGCAATGCAGGGGACGCAGGTTTGATTTCTGGGACAGGAAGATCCCCTGGAGAAGGAAATGGGAACCCACTCCAGTATTCTTGCCCAGAGAATCTCACGGACAGAGGAGCCTGGTGGGCTACAGTCCATTGGGTCACAAAGAGTTGGACACAACTGAGCAACTAACATTTTCACTGTCACTTTTCTAGAAAGAAATACAGGGAAGACAACTATACATGCTGCTGCTGCTGCTAAGTCGCTTCAGTCGTGTCCGACTCTGTGCGACCCCATAGACGGCAGCCCATCAGGCTCCCCTGTCCCTGGGATTCTCCAGGCAAGAACACTGGAGTGGGTTGCCACTTCCTTCTCCAATGCATGAAAGTGAAAAGTGAAAGTGAGGCGCTCAGTCGTGTCCGACTCTTCGCGACCCCATGGACTGTAGCCTACCAGGCTTTTCCATCCATGGGATTTTCCAGGCAAGAGTACTGGAGTGGGATGCCATCGCCTTCTCCCAACTATACATGGGAAGCCGTCATGTGCCAGTCACTGGGTGAGGCATGGTCATAAGGAAAACATCCCCTTAACCATTTAAGTGCTTAATTTTTTTCAAATGTTTTGCACAGATCGTGCTTTCTCCTGCTCAAGCCACAATTTCTGCTGAGTCACAAAGTGTACGTAGGAATGCATGTTTGTGCATGCATATGCATGCAGGCGTAAACCTGTGTCTATGTGTGTATACTCTTGTTTCTCACTGGTTCGCCCTCTTTACTCTTACTAAAACAAAACAAATCTGACTTTTTAAACAGATGCAGTGTATGTCATCTGTGTATGTGTATTTGGGGTCCTGCCTGTTTCTGGGGGTGTGCCTGGGGCACACGTGAGTGCAGGTGTGAGGTCTGCAGGCTACATGTTCTGCAGGGAAGAACATTAGGGAGAAGTGAAGGATGAGCAGTGCCCCGGCCCCTTCTCTGAGTCCCTTCACCCACAAAAAAGCAAGTGTGAGAGCAAGCCGGTGTTTCCCAACAGAATCACCTATACAGATCAGAGCTGATGGGAATCTCTTTTTGGTTTTGATTTCAAAAGGAGTTCTTAAAAAACATTTCTGTACAAAGATCCTCCTTGAGCAAGGAAGATCTTTGGATCAGCTTTGATTGATGCCTGTGTAGCTTATTTCCTAGATAGCATATTCAAAAGCAGAGACATTACTTTGCCGACTAAGGTCCGTCTAGTCAAGGCTATGGTTTTTCCAGTGGTCATGTATGGATGTGAGAGTTGGACTGTGAAGAAGGCTGAGCGCCAAAGAATTGGTGCTTTTGAACTGTGGTGTTGGAGAAGACTCTGAAGAGTCCCTTGGACTGTAAGGAGATCTAACCAGTCCATTCTGAAGGAGAACAACCCTGGGATTTCTTTGGAAGGAATGATGCTAAAGCTGAAACTCCAGTACTTTGGCCACCTCATGCAAAGGGTTGACTCATTGGAAAGGACTCTGATTCTGGAAGGCATTGGGGGCAGGAGGAGAAGGGGATGACATGAGATGGCTGGATGGCATCACCAACTTGGTGGACGTGAGTTTGAGTGAACTCCGGGAGTTGGTGATGGACAGGGAGGCCTGGCGTGCTGCAATTCATGGGGTCGCAGAGTCCAACATGACTGAATGACTGAACTGAAGCAACTGAACTGAACTAGCTTATTTCCAGTAATCCAAGTTAATGTTTTTGAAACTTGAAATGTGGTCTCATAGTAATCTACTTTTTCTTCTACAAACCAAAACATAGAAAAATAACTTTGAAGCCAAAAAACTGAGCAATCTCAGTTATGATTGATGTAATGGTAGAAAACCCAGATAATCATGATGATGTGATCACTAATCTAGAGCCAGACATCTTGGAATGTGAAGTCAAGTGGGCCTTAGAAAGCATCACTATGAACAAAGCTAGTGGAGGTGATGGAATTCCAGTGGAGCTATTTCAAATCTTGAAAGATGATGCTGTGAAAGTGCTGCACTCAATATGCCAGCAAATTTGGAAAACTCAGCAGTGGCCACAGGACTGGAAAAGGTCAGTTTTCATTCCAATTTCAAAGAAAGGCAATGCCAAAGAATGCTCCAACTATCACACAATTACACTCATCTCACACGTTAGTAAAGTCATGCTCAAAATTCTCCAAGCCAGGCTTCAGCAATACGTGAACCATGAACTCCCTGATGTTCAAGCTGGTTTTAGAAAAGGCAGAGGAACCAGAGATCAAATTGCCAACATCTGCTGGATCATGGAAAAAGCAAGAGAGTTCCAGAAAAACATCTATTTCTGCTTTATTGACTATGCCAAAGCCTCTGAATGTGTGGATCACAATAAACTGTGGAAAATTCTGAAAGAGATGGGAATTTTCATTAGATATTCTGATGATAGTAAGGCAATGAGCTTTTCATGATGCTACTTCTCTGAGAAAAATGGAAAAGATACAATGAAATTCCAGTCGCAAATGTATCCACAAACAGAACAAGGAACACAATGGACAAAGGGCTCCCTCTCACCAAGCTTCTGTTTGAATGAAGATTAAAAAAAAAAAAAAAGACACACAATTCAATAGATAATGTTTTAAGTACATAATCAATAAATAGTAGTATAGGCAGCTCTTCAGAAGTTATGGAAATCATCACAAAAAGTAAAGAAGGAAAGGGTCTGGAAGAGTTCTGGGGAATAGACCCGGGGTGAGCCAGGGTGCTCAGATCTTGATTACACTGTGAGCCCTTTATACTAGTTGCTTTTTAAAAATATATTTCAATTTATACTTTGATATCATTAAACATTTATTTAAAAACGAAACTTCAATGAAAGAAAATCTGAGGGGGAATAGGCAGAGAGAGAAAATGGAGAGAGAAGAGACTGGAGACCGTGGACGAGGCTGTGCTTTTGAGAAGCTTCGAGAGGAAGAAAAGGGAAGCAGTGGTCGAGGAGAATCCTGCAGAACGATTGTGCTTAGATGCGTGCCCTTGTGGTGGGACAGCAAAGCAGGAGCGGGCACACGGTGGGACTGCTCAGAGGCCTCTGCTGCCCGTTCTACACTAACCTCAGCACCGCATCGCTGTTAGCACGGTCCCATGTAGCTGGTCTGCAGCGTCCTGCCGTCTGATTGGTCAGAGTCAGAATTTCCATATAGACTCCCGGTTTCAGTGGTTTAGAAACCTAGAAATCAGGAGAACGGGTGATGGTTCTAACAGAACTCCTAACCACAGACAAGGAAGCTCTTTGGATTAATCTATCTTGGTGTCTGTTTAGCTAATTTCTGTCTCCATCATCTTTTACCACTTTGCCATAAAAATTTGACATTCCAGAGCCTAACATTTTTTGGCAAGAAGCTGAATGATTTAGATGCTCCCTGTGACATTTATCTGAATGGTTGTTTTACTCACTGGGTCATTTTTCAGGTTTTCAGTTCTTAATGAATTTTAAAAATTGAATTGTTTTCAATATTTGAAAGCTAGTTTTTAAAGGGTATACAAGATTTAACTTTTGGTAAATGGTTTGATATATATATATATAGTGTATATATATATATACGTTACAATTTTTTAGCCTCCTCTCCAATAAAATCTTTAGAGATGTCGTGGTTTAGTAGATACTATTTTGGCCCAATTTTCAGGGTTTAGAAAGTGGGTTATTAGACCCCCAGTACATACAGGGCTCTATTAAAATGGAATAGTCCTGGCCTAAATAGATCCATTCTGGGTCATCTAAGGAGCAGAAAGCCAGGGATGGATACGGGAACTGTGTCAGTCCATGCCAGTCCCAGAATGACCTGAAACTCGCAAGGCTCAGGGACGCAAGTGTCACTGACACGCTCTGGTTACAGTCAGATCAAGAGTGGGGACCACAGGGAGGAGCGGCCCCGGCCCAGTGCGTGTGGTCCCAGCAACCAGCACAGAGCCGAGGGAGACGCTATGGGCCATCCCCTGCTCTTTTGCCTCACCTTCTGTTTGATTTAGAACCTTCCTTTTTTTTCAATAGAAAGAACACATGTTGGGACTGTTCAGGAAGCCAGGCTGGGGTGCAGTAAGAAGGGGGCTCTGTGATTGAATCCCCAATTGCCCCAAGGTGCTGAGGCTCCTGGCGAAGACGAATTATCCTCTAGGAGTTGAGTCTCCTGCTGGAGGAGAGGTTTAATCATTTGCCTATTTGTAAGGAATTGTGAAGATTAGAAAAGGAAAAAGATGGGCTTCAAGTTAGGAATTGTAACTGATTGAATGACTTTATCATTATAACAGATAAGAACATAATGGGTATTTATGTGAAGGGTTGCATTTATATCATACGTCTGTACTAATTATTTTTATTAACGATCATCATAAGAATAGCTATCACTTGTTAAGGTTTTATAATGTGCTAGGCACCGTGCTAAGCACATGAATGACATCCTTGAAACTTTTCCATAAGATACCTGATCGAACTGGAAGGCATCTATAGAAATATAGAAATGGATTGAGAGGGAGCAGTTGTTGTTATGCTAATTAAATAATAAGATTGCTAAATAACAAATGCTTGACCATGACAACATTGGAAAATATACTGGTAAAAGGATACAAAAATGCTTTGTCAGGCTGGAACCATGGGCCATTTTTAAGATGAATATATGTCATGGATGAATGTAAGGATGTCTTCTTAGCTAAGGAAACAACTGCAAAGTCTATTAGGAAGGCCTGGCTTAGCACCAAGCAGCACAGACAGAAAAGATCTGGGAGATTTCTTGAGTACAAATCATTCCGTGGTGTTTGTGGCTGCCGGAATATCTTACCATGATCTTTGGTGGTATTGACAAAGGTAGAATACACAGAGCAAGTGAGGTGATCAACCTGTGTTGCATAGTGGTTTCTTGCAGATGTAACCTTTAAAGAGAAAAGTACAGGAAGAGATGTATGGTTAGAGGATGGTCATTTGGCTTGCAGTGGAGCTTGAAACTGTTCATGCTTGGATCTGGTAAAGGAAAGAAGTTTGGAGACGAGATTGGGTGTGTTTGTTGGGGTGGTGAGGGGAAGAAAGGACTTGAGTCCTGCCTTCCGAATTCTGAAGGCTTAAAGGGAACTGAATAGACAATCTCATTAGAGCTTCAGAAGTTAAAGGGAAGTGTGGGAGGTGGTAGTTATAAGTAGATAGAGTTCTGCTCAAATTACGAAAGTATTTTCAAACATTTGGAGCAACCTTCAAAGTAATGAGTGATTCCAGTAGAGTTTTCAAAGTTCTTTTCAAAGCTTTTGGTTCTAAAATTAGAAAGTGGGTTATTAGACCCCCAGTACATACAGGGCTCTATTAAAATGGAATAGTCCTGGCCTAAATAGATCCATTCTGGGTCATCTAAGGAGCAGAAAGCCAGGGATGGATACGGGAACTGTGTCAGTCCATGCCAGTCCCAGAATGACCTGAAACTCGCAAGGCTCAGGGACGCAAGTGTCACTGACACGCTCTGGTTACAGTCAGATCAAGAGTGGGGACCACAGGGAGGAGCGGCCCCGGCCCAGTGCGTGTGGTCCCAGCAACCAGCACAGAGCCGAGGGAGACGCTATGGGCCATCCCCTGCTCTTTTGCCTCACCTTCTGTTTGATTTAGAACCTTCCTTTTTTTTCAATAGAAAGAACACATGTTGGGACTGTTCAGGAAGCCAGGCTGGGGTGCAGTAAGAAGGGGGCTCTGTGATTGAATCCCCAATTGCCCCAAGGTGCTGAGGCTCCTGGCGAAGACGAATTATCCTCTAGGAGTTGAGTCTCCTGCTGGAGGAGAGGTTTAATCATTTGCCTATTTGTAAGGAATTGTGAAGATTAGAAAAGGAAAAAGATGGGCTTCAAGTTAGGAATTGTAACTGATTGAATGACTTTATCATTATAACAGATAAGAACATAATGGGTATTTATGTGAAGGGTTGCATTTATATCATACGTCTGTACTAATTATTTTTATTAACGATCATCATAAGAATAGCTATCACTTGTTAAGGTTTTATAATGTGCTAGGCACCGTGCTAAGCACATGAATGACATCCTTGAAACTTTTCCATAAGATACCTGATCGAACTGGAAGGCATCTATAGAAATATAGAAATGGATTGAGAGGGAGCAGTTGTTGTTATGCTAATTAAATAATAAGATTGCTAAATAACAAATGCTTGACCATGACAACATTGGAAAATATACTGGTAAAAGGATACAAAAATGCTTTGTCAGGCTGGAACCATGGGCCATTTTTAAGATGAATATATGTCATGGATGAATGTAAGGATGTCTTCTTAGCTAAGGAAACAACTGCAAAGTCTATTAGGAAGGCCTGGCTTAGCACCAAGCAGCACAGACAGAAAAGATCTGGGAGATTTCTTGAGTACAAATCATTCCGTGGTGTTTGTGGCTGCCGGAATATCTTACCATGATCTTTGGTGGTATTGACAAAGGTAGAATACACAGAGCAAGTGAGGTGATCAACCTGTGTTGCATAGTGGTTTCTTGCAGATGTAACCTTTAAAGAGAAAAGTACAGGAAGAGATGTATGGTTAGAGGATGGTCATTTGGCTTGCAGTGGAGCTTGAAACTGTTCATGCTTGGATCTGGTAAAGGAAAGAAGTTTGGAGACGAGATTGGGTGTGTTTGTTGGGGTGGTGAGGGGAAGAAAGGACTTGAGTCCTGCCTTCCGAATTCTGAAGGCTTAAAGGGAACTGAATAGACAATCTCATTAGAGCTTCAGAAGTTAAAGGGAAGTGTGGGAGGTGGTAGTTATAAGTAGATAGAGTTCTGCTCAAATTACGAAAGTATTTTCAAACATTTGGAGCAACCTTCAAAGTAATGAGTGATTCCAGTAGAGTTTTCAAAGTTCTTTTCAAAGCTTTTGGTTCTAAATTTCTGTTAATTCTATAAATTTAAACCTGTACCTTTAAATCGTTGCATTTAAACAATGGCCAGTAGATGGCGGTAAGATACCATGAATTTTGCCAGTAGCATCTGGAATTTCACCCTTAAATATTCTGGAAGTCGATGATTTTTTTTCTAATTATTGTTTGAAGGTGTGTCCTAATCCATTGTTCAGAGAAAAATCGCTGATTTGAAAAACAGGAAATAATAATTTCTAATTAAATGGACAGGAATAATTAGCAAATACTTTCATATTACACTACCAATGTTTCTTTATTGGCCTCAAAAAATTCATGGAAGGAAGTGTGCGTAGTGTGTGTGTGTGTGTGTGTGTGTGTGTGCATGTGCACACATGTGTATGGCTATGTGAATGCAAGGATAAAAGGTCTAGTTTGTTTTTAAATAATTCCAAAATTTAATGTAAATTTTCACAAAACTTAAAAAAACACCTTAAAGGATTGAAAGTGTTTGTACAAATCATTTGTTGAAAAATCTTCCCTTCCTTCTACAAGCACATTTGTGTACTTGGATATCTCTGCATTTTAAAACAAAAGTAAGTGTTCTTCATAAGCACACTGAATCAAGCCAATTTTCCTAAGATTTTAAAAAAAATATATTTTGCTACAGATTATTCATTTTGGGAGATTTTCATCTGCAAGAGATTTGTTCCACCTCTGGACACCTTTGGAAGCTTTGTAATAAAGGGCTTGGATTTTTAGGCACGCAAGCCTAGAGAAATATTCTTTAGAAATGGATATGTGTTCAAAGCATGTGGAAAATAAAGCACACTGGTCTTTAATTTGGGAAGAGGAAGATAACGTCATTTCACTCCCTCCCTTTTTGTATATGTGTGTGTTTAATTTTTGTTTTTTTAAAAAAAACATAGCATTCACGCTATTCACATGTATGTAACATAGCAACACCTTATAACTACCTACCTCTTAGCAGTGTATTTATACTCTGTCAGTTTTACATATTCTAGGCTGGTTCCATGTCCAAATCGTGTTCAAGAGCAGTTAGTCCTAAAGCACACGTGGCCTCCCTTATTCCTCTCTTATTCAAAGTGGTGAAACATACCCTGGGCTCCCAGGGAGACAAACTGTTTTAATTTGCTAACATTTTGGGACTCTTTAGGACTGGGAGATAATTTCAAAGTATTGAGAGGCCCCTGACAGTGCCTTAGCCAGATGTTTTCTAAGATGACTCTTCTAGACAAAAACCAAGCAAAAAATGAATATCTCTACTTACACGTGAAATTTCTCATTCACTCTCTCTTTCTCTCTCTTCTGATTCTCCTTTTTATTTTAATTGGTGGGAATCATAGACAAAGTCATAGTCCTCTGCACAGTGAGTAGGACCTGGAAGCTCGGCTCCCAGCACAGAGGCTGTGTGACCTTTGCCAGGACCCTCGACTTTCTGAGCCAGCCTACTGATCAGCGTAACTGCTCGCCTGCTGATCAAAATTTGACAAAGATTTATGAAATAAATGTCTGAAAAGTTTTGTTATGACTCAACAAAAAGCTCTACATCAGAATAATATGCACTTAATCTACAACTGCCAAAGAGTTTATTTTTGGCCCATAAAATAAGCATAATTAATGGCCATCCATGTATTTTCCCTATTAAGCCTTTATGCCACCCTTTTAAAGGAGAAAAATCAAAGCAGACTAAATGATCTTTATTTTAGCAAATAGTGCTCATATTTTCTCCATGAAATATATACATTCCTCCTACATGCGTAGATACAACATATAAAAAATATGCCCCATATTTTTCCTGCTTCAATGTTTCTGCATGTTAGAAAAATTAGCCAAGTAAAATTCAAGCTTTTTCTGACAAGCATTAATTTTTTATTATATAATTCTTCTATAATTAAAGTATTGCTTGAAGGTGATACTTTTATTTTTGCTTTCAGTTTTTTGAACTGAACATTACTTAATGAGAGGATGGAGTAATGCCTACTTTAAAAATTATGTTATTTAAAAATCTTAGAAACTTGCTTCAACTTATGGATATTGCTAAGACTGCTGGGCACTTGTATACTGATTTCTAGGTTGTGAAGTTGAAACTCATAAAGATAATCCCTGTCATTTTTTAACAGTATCTTGATGTAAAAGAATTTGTCAATAAACAAATATTTTCATGCTCATAAAATAAAAATTTGAGGAGAATGTCATGATAGAAGCATTTCACACCAAAAAAACTTGTTCAGTTTTAACTCAGGAGAGCTCATGTTATCTGTTTGTTTATTTATTTGCCTTTTCCTGTGGAACGTAGTTCATTATTGAAGCATGGAGAACATTTTTGTATCCTGGTTTGTGATTGTGGTTTGCAAACCTGGGTCTAATGAGACCAAGTTCTTGCCCTAACTCTGCATTTGCCTATTTCTTTGATTTTAAAATTGGAGCATCTGAACACTGGTGTTATTTTAAATACTAATTTCTTTCTGTTGTCGCTGCAGCCTCATGAAGAGTAATTTTTTTAAAACACAACAGAGACAAAGCTTTGGATCTGATATAGGAAAAAAGGCGTGATGGGTCCGGTAAACATCTACGGCACATATATTTATTAAACGGCTTGCTATGAGGCATATTATTAATGATGACAATCATGAACTTGCATGCATTGTTTATTTTGTAAATACACATAATGGACCTTTCAAAAGCGGGATCAGCTGCCCCTTGCAACTATGACTGTCTGCTGTGAAAGTAACGACTCACGGACCTTAGAATACGTGAGTTCCTGACCTGGTCCATTTCGATATTTATGTTCATGGAACATTTTGTTAAGGCCATCTATAATTTCCTGGAGCGAGCATCCAAAATGAACTGCAGGTCTCCTTTAAATCTATATGGCAGAGGAGATTTGAATATCTATAAGCAGATTTGAACATCAAGAGCACCTGTAAAACTAAATATGCATTAAAAGCCATTAGTTTGTAGCCATAAAATGCAACAAAAAAAAGCTTCCTCTGTTATGGGGAACACTCTTTAGACTGAAGATAAGTAATTTGATTAGTGTACCTCGAATCCACTCTGTTTTGACTGTAAAAAAAAAAAAAAAAAAAAAAATAGAAATGCCTTTCTAACTAAGACCTGAAACATCTCTGTTCATTTCAGTGCTTTGAAATTTTTTTGTCTCTTTAACTCCATTCCCTCCCAAAAAACTTTCACTTGACATTTGTGCTTCTTTTTGACCTTTCTTTGCTCTGTCTGAATTATTTGGCTTTGTTGAAAATAGGTGGGATAGAATGAGAGAAGGCTTGACTTAGAGGGGCAAGTTTAATCATGCATTATCCCTGAATTCATTTGCCTGTTACCTGAACCCTGAGCTCTCATGTCTGCCTCATAGTATTTTCTCCATCTGATTGAGGAATCAAAGAATCACAGAAACACATTGGAAGGAAGGAAGGAAATATTTGTTTTTGTAACTTTAACAAGACTTGGCTGTAACAAATCTTAAAAGTGCATCTTCCATAGTGCGGCCACACTAAATATTACATCTGCCTTAAATATTGTTGGGTGTCTGAGGTCTTTGTGGAGCGGGTTTGATGCCGTCTTTTGTTGTAGGATGACTAGTGTATTCTGTGATGCAGGAGGGTCGCCTGTTCAAAGGATACAGCCTTACTTAGGGCTTCTTTTCTTTCTTTCTTTTCTTCTCCCTTCCCCCACCCCCACATGGTGGTTTTTCCTGGGATGCCAAGGGGCTGGGGGCTTCAGTTTAAAGCATTCACATGGAACTCCCAGTCTTTCTTCTTTCAGAAAAAGACAAATCCTCCATGATAATTACAAAATCCCCAGAAAGATTTGTAAATTGAATAAATATATTGACTGATATCACAACCTTTTGTCCTACATTAAGTAAATAACTCTAAACTTGGTGTTGGTGGAATGGAAAGTATTTATAGATATTAATTACCATCAAAATAATATAAACTATCCCTTATTAATTTTCTTCCGGTTTTCCAATTTTCAGTAGTAATTGCAGCCACCTACGTGCACAGTCCTCCCATAATGTTCTTAATTATATTAAATATCTACCCCCCACCCAGCTGAAATAGCATTTTAATCAGTATCCTTTATTCAGATTTTTTAAACAGCTTTTATTCATTCAAACTGAATATTAGTTTAGAAAGTAGAGAAATCAGACATGCACAAGGAAAGCCATGCCTGTGATATTTCACAGACAATGATTTGGGTGAGGTGACTGTGTGTTTTGTTGAGAAAAGAAGGCATGGGATATTGACAGTTTCCTATCAATAGCTGGGCCCTGGAGGCCTGGCTGTTTGGGCCCACACTGATTGACTACTCCTTAATAGACATATAATTGTTGACAAATACCTTCCAATAGACTGTGGCAGTGTGCAGCAGACAAAGAAGGTTTCAGGATGATAGAGACCAGAGCCAGCCATTTGGTAGAGGCAGAACCTCAGATTTGGAAAGGACTTTTGCTTATAGAGAAGCTTTCTAAGAGAAAGCAGTTCCCGGCATCTCCACGACAGACCCTGAGCCATCCTGCCTCAATCGAGAAACGAAAAAGACTCATTGTCTCTGTGGATCATGGAGTTTGCTGGGGAGGGATAAACCTAGACCTCTTTCTGTGTGGCTTGGTGTCACATCTATTGATTTCCCTACCTTAAAAAATTATGTGTGTGTGTATGTACATACATATATATGTATATAAAATATACATATATACACATGCACATAGATACATTTTGATATTCATACTGTTTTTAGTTTCATGGCATTATACAACCTAGCAACCTCATTTCCACAGCAAACAATAGGCTATTGTTGATTTCAGAGAACCCTGGACAGTGATAGGAATATGGAAAAAAAAAATTGTGTTTGGCCATCAGCCCCATTTACTCCTAGGATATCAGAGGGGCCTGGGGCTGTTCCTATAAGGCGAGGGCCATCCAAGGGCATTCGGGAACCTCCATCTCAGCTTCCGTGCTCGTCTGGCCAAGGCTGCCTTCCCAGATCAATGCCTGGCTGAGAAATAGCTCTTGAAAGTTGGCCTCGCAAGACACATTCCCTCAGTCGGTTCACTTTCAGTAATTCCTCTCCTTGGGGGGACTTATGCTCCACCAGCAGAGGCCACGATTGCTTTCAGCGCATGACAGGAGTCTGCCGACAACGGGACTGAGAGGGGGTATTTAGATCTGTAAGCTGGTGGGAGCTAATCAAGAAAAGTAAAATAAAACATGAAAACAAAGTTCAAACAGCCACCTTGGCCTAGCATGAAACACTAGACAGAGCTGCAGATCGAGCCGGGTTTAACGGGATCAGGGAAGCGGGGTCTTGAACGTGGTCCTGCAAACGCATCACGGTGACATGGCAGGCTGCCTCCTGACTTCCCAAGTGAAACTGAGCCGGCTTGTGCCCCAAAGCCCTGGAGTCCTGCCTTTGATTCTTATTGATCAAATACGCAGATGAAATCCCACATCACAGAGCAAGGCAAAACCTGAGCTTTCTGTGTCAACTTCTAGGAATCCCGGTGAAGCCCTTTCCAAGTCATCTTTTTATGCATGAAGGAGAACCAGGGTGCACACATACTTCAGGAAGATGTACAAAGTGGGCGAGGAGATATGTAGGTCTGATAGCTCCCAGGCTTCGTGGCAGAAGGACGAGCCAGATAAGAATGTTATACTTGTTACCTGTTGTCACATTCAAACCTGTACTTAGGAATCTTTTGGGGCGGGCAGGATTATTCTGAAAGTTGCTTCTTTGTAATCTGTAAGCATTCCTGAACAGGCAGGCTTCTGCAAACAGCTGCCTCAAAATGTTGTGTGTGTGTGTGTGTGTGCGCGTGCGTGTGTGTGTCCATTAATTCAGAATTACTCCAATTACAAGCTTTTGATGCTCTGAAACCCTCTCTCTAACCCAAAAGAGATGGAGAGCCCTTGCACTGTCCAATCAGATCGTTTTCCCTGCCGCCTGCAGCAGATGTAAGCAATTTACTTTTTTATTTCTGCATATTCAGTGTGAGCGGAGCTGTTGGGGACCTTTCACCCCAGAGCCTGCAGGATTCTAACCCTATCAAATTAAAGCATTTTGCTCACTTATTCCCAAACGCTTTGCTGGTGCTAAGCAGACATCCCGCTGCATAGCAATGGCGGGTGTTCGTGTCCACTCATAGCCCCAGCCTAATCAGAGATTATTAAGGAAAATATACAGTGCTTTAATTTGATGAGATTGGTTAGAGGTAGTGCAGTTAAAGGTCACACTCCTGCGTGTATCTCCCTCCGTCTCTGTAATATTTTCTTCTCGCTTGACAATCCTGAGCTGCAAACAATAGGCCAAGGCGACACGTTTATTTTTGACGTGCTGTGATGGGCTCAATAGGGATAAAGATGAATTATTTAAAGATTGCATAAACAAACATCCCGGGCAAGGCGTCAGTGACATCTTTCCCTTTGTGCTCTGTGGAGGCTGTTGTCTTAAAAGAACATGCCCAAGAAATGCCTCCTCTGGGCAAGAATGCATTTAGAGGGAAGGCTCAGATAGACTGACTGTTGCCAGATGGCTGGGCGCTGCTGAACTCCTGTTGCAGGCTGGGTGGGTAGGGCCCTGGCTTCCGGTTCCCAGGGAAAGATGCCTCTGGAGGACTGATCTGGTCCTCTGACCCTGGAAACTTCTCCCCCTGCTGTTAGCTAATTGAGCCAGCCTGCCTGCCCCACAGGAGTGGCGGGGATGCAGGGAACCGCGGGGGCCGTTGGCTTGCATCTCCTGCATCTTTGGAGAAAAAGTCAAGGTACCGGCGCTGGCCTAGTAGTACCCTGGCAGGGTGAGGGAATTACCTGACTCTCTCTCTCTGCTCATTTGAGGGCTGATTTTCATGCCAGGTTTCTTTCTCTCCTGGAGAGGCCCTTTCTGACTTGACAGACTCCAAGCCTTGGGGTGTGACAGGCGCCTCCGAGCACCCTGTTTGTGTGTGGAGTTGAGGCATTTTTTTCCTCACTCCTCTTTTTTTTTTTTTCCCAAATTCAGGCACTGTCGAAGGTCCAGGGAAAGGCATTTGAAGAAACGAGGGCAGCTTCTAATCTGTCTGACTTAATGGTTTCTGTGTATGCGTCCATGTAATAGACCAACTGCAGGCTGATTTACCTAGAAATTTACATGAAAATTGCTTTATGCAGCTGTATGTAAGAATTCAAGCCGCACAGTGTCACTGTACCACGCAGGTCAGAGCGAAGCCCTGCGGTATTGTAGCTGAAAACAATTTGTTTTCCATCCTGGGAGGAGGGGAGGTAGTAGGGTGGGGGTCTGAGGACTCTGGGGGCTTTTCAGGACAGCGCTGTGTTGGGGACCAGACAGCGGGGGGCAGGAGGCTCTGCTTTCGGAGCCAGATCCTGATTCACGGTGTTAAGGCCTTTTTCCCTTGCAAACTCTAATATTCTAAAGGGACTTGATGCCTGGCTTGTTGTCCTGGTCCCACTCTATTACCTAACACTTATATTAAATTATTGGAAAGACTGCAGTACTTCAACTGGTAAACAGAAGGAGCAGGCTCCTTGAGAAATTGTTGCTGTCTTTTCCTTCAGACGGGTGAAGAGTCCACAGAATCTTCTCCCCACATGTTGGTTTATTTGCAATGTTCATACTTTTGAAATGTAATACTTTGGGGTGATAGAGAAATATTAATAATATTAGCAATAATGATTAAAAAGCTGTAGAAGACTCTGGGGCAATTTTTCATTGGGAGTTTAGGTGAGGGTGGATCAGTGTGGCCTCCTGGGTCTGGCTCAGGCCTTTAAGATGGCCCCCCTCTCCAGCCTGCCTGGGGAAGTAGCCACACACATTGGGGAGTTCTTTGTTCATTCCACAGGAGGCTTGAGTGCATTTAAAGTTGTGTGTGCAGCTTGTAGAGAATCCACCTGCCGAAGCAAGAGGCATGAGACGCAGGCTCAGTCCCTGGGTCAGGAAGATCCCCAGGAGAAGTGGATGGCTACCCACTCCAGTATTCTTGCCTGGAGAATCCCATGGACAGAGGAGCCTGGTGGGCTATAATCCGTGGGGCCACAAAGAGTCGGACATGACTGAAGTCACTTAGCTCACACGTGCAACTTGTTTCCCCCTCATGTCACAACCCTAGTGAGGTCACCTGGGCCCCTGCTGTGTGGGAATGGGACCTGGCCTCTCTCTAATTGCTGGGTCTGTGGCCTGGCAGTGAGCTTGTCACCAGGCTTCCGAGGAGGGATGCTGGGAGCCAAAACTGTCAACAGCAGCTTCTTAGCTTTAGTTAATGCTTTATTAATTTGTATATTGCATGTGTGTATCTGCATCCATCAAAAACTTTATTATTGTTTTATGCTATGAAATGCTTCCATAAATACAGTTAATATGATGTACTCATTTGCTAGAGTTAGATGGCTAAGTGAATATCTTTATTTAGAACAATTTGTTACAGCTGGGATCTGGAGAGTTGTTAGAATGCCTTAGAATTTGGTGATGACAGGTGGCCAACTCTGACCATTTATCTGCTTGATGTCTCTGTATTATTATTTTTTTAAATTTCTGTTGCTCTCTGTTGATTCCCATTTTAAAACTGAACCCATGGGCATGCGTCTTGTTTAATTGTTTCTTTGTTTAGCTCCAACCTAGATTTTCCCACTACAGGAAAAAAAAATACACAAAAAAACTAAGCAAACAAAAACACCAAAAGGGCCACTCTACTTTCTTTACATAACATACAAAGCAATTTAAAAAATTGTTTATGTTTCAGTATTTCCATTTTAAGATGATAACTTTGCCATGAGTAGAACCTCACATTCTTGCCTTTGTTTATATATTTAAGGTACAATTGGGGCAGGGTGTTGTACTTCTTTTGAGATGAATACTGAAGGAAGGCAGGATACAGCCCAGGTTGAGAATACGTTCTTTTGAAGAAGAAGTAAAACATTAGCTTGTCAAAAGTGCTTCTTCCATTGGAGGGCCTTACTATACAAAACTGTCTATTTAGGAATTCATAGGGGAGATTATAGCATTAGATGATTGTATTCTGTAAGTTTTATGGTATAAGGAATGACATTAGTTGAAAAGTTAACTTATTGGTAGATAGATGTTAGGAGGCTAAGGGAAAGGATAAAAATGGTTTTTCAAGTTGTCAAGCTGACTGTGCAAACTTGGAAGAAATGCTTTAAGCTATTTCTTCTATTGGACATCGCAGTTGTGTCCAAGTCACTTTTTCAAAACTAAAATATTCCTTTCCAGTTGTCTCAGACAGATATCATCACATTATCACCATCAGTCTTATAAATGGGATTCATTATTATATTTTGATGGCTGCTGCAGTATTATAAAAACTGCCATTTCCCTTCATGATTTTTCACACACGATCCACGCATGGAACCACTTCTGCTGTTACATGCCTTGCCGGATGTGTCAATTCTCAACCATAACCTGGTGATCAGGAGAAACCAGACAGGGAGCTTACTGAAATTTAGATGAACCTAAAAACAACAATAACAACACAAACAAACCAAAAAAAAAAAAGGTTATTCCTAAGAATTTCTAACACAAATATTTGAGTTACATCCAGTTGTTTTATTGTTTACGTAGACTATATGACATATCTCGTCTCAAGTAGGTGATTTTACTTCTCCTAACCCTGCAGGGAGAAAACAACAACAACAACAACAACAACTATTCTGGAATTTGAGTGTTAGAATGTACTTCAATCTAACATACTATGATGCTGCTAAGTCACTTCAGTCGTGTCCGACTCTGTTCGACCCCATAGACGGCAGCCCACTAGGCTCCCCCGTCCCTGGGATTCTCCAGGCAAGAACACTGGAGTGGGTTGCCATTTCCTTCTCCAACGCATGAAAGTGAAAAGTGAAAGTGAAATCTCTCAGTCGTGTCCTACTCTTTGCGACCCCATGGACTGTAGCCTACCAGGCTCCTTCATCCATGGGATTTTCCAGGCAAGAGTACTGGAGTGGGTTGCCATTGCCTTCTCTGAACATACTATGATAGGCTTAAGTAATTGCAATCCTTCTAATGTAGAGAATTATTTTCCTAAAGTGTTACTGTGATTCTTTCCATTTATGAATCAGTTTACATTTGAAAGACCTGAAACCTACAGATGTTGATTTTCATGTTGAGACCTTCTGTTTTTTAATTCTGAGAATGACTATTAGGTGGAAGTGGTGCTAATGAGGGTCTTTAAGGTTGAAGATAAACTAAGGGGAGTCTAAACATTTTTGTGATTTCCATGTATGAATACTGTGGCTGTTGTTCAGTTGCTAAGTCAAGTCCAACTCTTTGCGACCCCATAGACTGCGGCATGCCAGGCTCCTTTGTCCATCACCATTTCCTGGACTTTGCTCATATTCATGGCCACTGAGTTGGTGGTGCCATCCAGCCATCTCATCCTCTGCTGCTCCCTTCTCCTCCTGCCTTCAGTCTTTCTCAGCATCAGGATCTTTTCCAAAGAGTTGTCTCTCAGCACCAGGTGGCCAAAGTATCTGGGTTTCAGCTTCATCATCAGTCCTTCCGATGAGTATTCAGGGTTGATTTTCATTGAGATTGACTAGTTTGATCTCTCTGCAGTCAATGAATATGGTTTCCCACAAAACAGAGCTGTGTATGAAAGCAACAACACAAATATTCCACCAAGCACTAATTACTAGTGTTTGTACATGAAACTACAGAAAAATGTAATTCAAGAAGGACAAAGAGAAATAAGGCTATCTTGGCATGTAAAATGCCCATTCAAACCACTTAAAGTGTCTTAGCTGTTAATCATTTAGCCCTGCTAGGCTTAGAGTATCATTAGGGATAACACTAAAACGCTATTCAAGCACAAATGTTTTTACTCTGGCAATAAAGATACTTCCTTTCTAGGTATCTATCGAAAAATTAAGAAGAGAAAAAAATCATATTCTAAGTCTTAGAAATGATCCCTTCCACCAAATTCCAAAAATCTTACATGGGTGAAAAAAAATTAAAACAATCTATTTAGAAAATTAAATCAAGAAAAATTATAAATACCCTCATTTTAAAAGCCAAAATATAATACTGTTTATAAAAGTGTTGGATGCTTCCAAAACTGTAGTAGAAAGCAAATTCATAGTATTATTAATGAGACAAATGAAAAGAGATGATCATGGAAATCAAAAAGTAGATAAAAACATAATTATCAAGGAACAATATTGGTAAGAGTAGAATCCATAAATAAATGGATGAATAAATCTAAAACACTCCTTTCTATGAGGAAAGCAATTCCTGGCATACCTCTAGAATTCTCCTCAAGGCAATAAAATAGTGGAAATAAACAAAATTAGAATTGATAAATGGTCTAACAACAAATCTAATGATAAAAATTATAAAACCTTTCTCTATAAGTCTGCTAAACAAACTGAGGCACTTAGAACAATAAATAATTTTCTTTTTCAGAAAATATAAAATACTGCTATTAGTTCAAGATGAATAATTGACCTGTTGTGCTTACATATAAAAGCAGAAGTAAATACTTATACATTAAGAAAAATAAAGAATACAGCATAGAGCTTAGCCCAAGAATGCAAAAAGAATACATACTATCAATTTCAGATGCACTTGTTAATCAAACTGGGGCTACATATTTTAAATGACTAATAGACCTATTCTTGTAGACAACATAATTCATGTACTTGCATGAGAATGAAAAATAAGACAGATATTAATGGTTTAATGTATTATACAAAAGGCATTAGAAGTCTAAAGGTAACTCAGAAATAAGAGGGACTTCCCTGATGGCCCAGAGGCTAATCATGCTCCCAGTGCAGGGGACCCACGTTCAACCTCTGGTCAGGGAACTAGGTCCCACATGGTGTTCTAAGAGTTCGCAGGTCAGAACTAAAGAGACCCCACATGCTGCAGTAAAGGTCAATGACTCTGCGTGCTGCAGCAAAATGTGGTGCAGCCAAACAAGTAAATAAATAAGTTTTAAAAAGAAATGAGAAATGCAGATTTAATTTTTCAGATAATAACTTTTAACCCACAAAACCAGAAGCAATTATTTAGAAATAACATTAACATTAATAAGAGAGTTCATTAAAGTAGTTGAATACCAAGGAAATAGAGGTGAAACCCCCAAACTTTGTCTACATATAATCAATACATTTCCAAATAAACATTTGGAAATATAATGGAAACATCTAATTCAAAAGGGAGAATTAATTGAAGAGCACACAAAGCCCTGAGTAAATGAGGAGCCATTAAAAAAAAAAAAAAAGGACATGCTATTGCAGTGTCATGCTAATTTATTTACAGTTTTAACAAAGTAATCAGAAGTCCAGTGGTATTGTTTTGGCACTTCTTTGTGCAACTACAAAGTTCACTGAATAAATGAAGAGCTTGAATAATACAACACACTGAGAAAAGAATAATTAAGAAGGACTTGCCCTAGTAAATATTAATTTTTTTTTAAGTTGATAGTTCTTTGAAAAGGGGCATTGGCATGAGAATCAATGGAGTGGATCAATGGAAAAGAAGAGAATACCTCAACATGGGTCTTAATGCAGATGCATTCATTTAGCAAATGTTTAAGGTGGCAAGAATACACAGAAGAACTGTACAAAAAAGATCTTCACAAGCCAGATAATCATGATGGTGTGATCACTCACCTAGAGCCAGACATCCTGGAATGTGAAGCAAAGGAGGCCTTAGAAAGCATCACTACGAACAAAGCTAGTGGAGGTGATGCAATTCCAGTGGAGCTATTTCAAATCTTGAAAGATGATGCTGTGAAAGTGCTACACTCAATATGCCAGCAAATTTGGAAAACTCAGCAGTGGCCACAGGACTGGAAAAGGTCAGTTTTCATTCCAATTCCAAAGAAAGGCAATGCCAAAGGATGCTCCAACTACCGCACAATTGCACTCATCTCACATGCTGATAAAGTAATGCTCAATATTCTCCAAGCCAGGCTTCAGCAATACGTGAACCGTGAACTCCCTGATGTTCAAGCTGGATTTACAAAAGGCAGAGGAACCAGAGATCAAATTGCCAACATCTGCTGGATCATGGAAAAAGCAAGAGAGTTCCAGAAAAACATCTATTTCTGCTTTTTTGACTATGCCAAAGCCTTTGACTGTGTGGATTATTTATTGTGAAATAAACTGGAAAATTCTGAAAGAGATGGGAATACCAGACCACCTGATCTGCCTCTTGAGAAACCTGTATGCAGGTCAGGAAGCAACAGTAGAAGTGGACATGGAACAGCAGACTGGTTCCAAAAGGAAAAGGAGTACGTCAAGGCTGTCTATTGTCACCCTGCTTATTTAACTTCTATGCAGAGTACATCATGAGAAGCGCTGGGCTGGAAGAAGCATAGGCTGGATGGAGAAGACTCTTGAGAGTCCCTTGGACTGCAAGGAGATCCAACCAGTCCATTCTAAAGGAGATCAGTCCTGGGTGTTCTTTGGAAAAGTGAAAGTGAAAGTCAAATCACTCAGTCATGTCTGACTCTTAGCGACCCCGTGGACTGTAGCCCACCAGGCTCCTCCGTCCATGGGATTCTCCAGGCAAGGATACTGGAGTGGGTTGCCATTTCCTTCTCCAGGGGATCTTCCCGACCCAGAAGATCCCCTGAAGAAGGAAATGGCAACCCACTCCAGTATTCTTTTGGAAAGACTGATGCTAAAACTGAGACTCTAGTACTTTGGCCACCTCATGCGAAGAGTTGACTCACTAGAAAAGACCCTGATGTTGGGAGGGACTGGGGGCAGGAGGAGAAGGGGCCAAAAGAGGATGAGATGGCTGGATGGCATCACCAACTCGATGCACATGAGTTTAGGTGAACTCCGTGAGTTGGTGATGGACAGGGAGGCCTGGCATGCTGCGGTTCATGGAGTCACAAAGAGTCGGACACGACTGAGCAACTGAGCTGAACTTAAAGTGGCATCACAAATTAGGGCAGGAAAAATGCTTTTCAAATGATGGGATTGAAACAACTGGTGTTGTGAAAGATCACAACAGCTCCAGAGGAGGAAGAGGCCCTACCCAAGTGGCCTCAAGGGATGCACACAGGACTGCTGCTCTTGAGTCATGGCTGAGCACGTCACATCTGCGATTGCCCCAGCTGTAGCCAGGAGTCCAGTCTCCCTGGCCGCTATTGCTGTCTGCATTCTCCTCGCCTCCACACTGTTTTGTGGGTCACTTACATGGACCTAGTCCACCACTTGTCTTCTCCTTTCCTCCTTCCAAAAGTTTTCTTATCTTGTCCTCTTGATTTCCAGATCCATGATCAGCAAGAAATTCCCCACACCTTCATTTTCCTGTAGAACTTTCTCTAGGGTGTAGATCTGCTAATAGCCTTGCTATTACCTGAAGACATCTCTACACCTCTAACACTGCAGGTCTCCAATGAAAGACATATTTATTTATTTTTGCTGATAGTCCCATATTTCAGGGTCTGGAGATGGAGTATTTTCATTGTCCATTTCACAGCATTTCCCTTGTTCCTGGTTAAAAACCACAGCCTTGAAAGCTGTGTCATTCCCATGTCCGAGGCATTCATCCTCTGCATATTCTAGTTCTTAGCTTTTCTTTTCATCTTTGATTCTGTTACCATTTTTGGTGATACATCATCTTCACAGGTGAGACATCATCTTCACAGGTGAGACATCCAGCATATGGTCACTTGTTTTCTTGACCTCCCCCATGACAGGTGAACTTTGCTTCTGTTTGGCTTCAACCTCACACTCCTAGGTTCCTACCCTGGACCTTTTCTGCTTCTGAAGCCTTAATCTTCAGCGTGCAATGCTCTGACCACACCTCATCTTCTCAGCTCACTTACTTGGAACCCAATCACTAAAATTGCTGGTCATACTGAAAAGAGAAAATACTTCTCTCTAACCTTCAGCTCCTTTCAAGACTTCTTTTCCTCCATTTCCTTTGAAAATTTGCCATTATGATCCTGGAAAACAGAGATCACTGCAAACACACCTTTGTTGGCCTTATCTGGCAAAAACATAGCTTTGTGTGAATTCAGCTACCCTGCTGCCTGTTACTTATAGCTAAGGCTTGGAAGTCACCACAGAAAGTATTAATAGCACAGCTCAGCTGACTGATTTAAATTAGTCACCTCCAAAGAGCAGAGCTTTCTGGAAGTCCGCTGGTATGTTCCCTGGCATTATCCTCTATTGAAGATCATTTTTCCCATACCATTTCCTTCCTCCTCAAACTCATGTCTTGTCCGATCATGTCTACACTTGCAGCTGCACTCTTCTCTCTTCCTTCCTCCTTTGTTTTATTGGAAAGAGGGAAAAGCAACCACTTGTGCTTTGGGTTCCGCCTCCTCTTGCCTTCTCCGGGTTTCTTTTATCATCAGTGTCCTTTTTGTTACGGAAGCATACCTGCTGGCACGCAGCCGCATGGTGGTCTCTATCATGAAGAAAAAGTGAAGTCTAACCTCCCTTGCATCAGACAGCTCTATAGATCTCACCTTTTCCCTCTGCACACATTTACAGCCTAAATTCTCTGCAGGAGTCTCTCCACTCACAGGCTTTGTTCCTTTCCCTCATCCTCATTTCCTCCCACAAAAGAGGGCAAGATGTGTCCCAACTGCCCCACTGAAGTGGTTTTCAGAGACCCATATCAGCCCCCTGCTACCAAATTCAGTGGATTTCTCTGTCTGTATTTTAGAGCATCATTTAAAATGTTCTATCCTCTTTTATTCCTGATTTTTCTTCTGTGTCACCAACCATCCCTAAGTCACTTTTCTGCCCCTGACACTTCTCCTCTCCTAATCCAGGGCTCAGTCTTAAACTTTCTTCTCGCCTCTGTCTCCACTCTCTCCTTGGTTCCTCGCATCCAGTCCCACGACTGAACTGATGGAGTTCCAGACATGGTGTTCTAGAATACGGCACCTTGCATACTAGATGCTTTCAGTTGACAGAATCTGAGAAATGGCAGGTTCAGGAAGGAATTTCTGCTGAAGCATGTCTTTAGACTCTCATGTGACAGGTACCTTCCTAAACCCAGAGGGAAGTAGCATCCTTAACTCTGAGGAAGGGAGGCTCGAAGGGGAGTCTGAAGGAATGGGTGAGTTTGCTAAGTTTCCTTCAGTTTACTACACTTAGCTCATACTCTGTCTTCCATGAGCTTCCACTTTTCCAGTCTTCATCAAATTGAGCATAAGACCACTTAGGTTTAACTTCTGGTCTTTTCCTTATAAAGGCTTCTGTGTCACAGAAAACTTGTATCAAATGAATTCACATGCTTTTCTCTAGTTAATCTGTCTTTCACTGCAGAGACCCAGCCAAGAGCCTAGAAAGGTAAAAGGATAAATATATTTTTTCCTTCCCTGCAGTACTTTATGCTGATGACTCCCAAATTCATACCTTCAGCTCTGACGAATCATCTGAACACCTGGCTAAGGTGTCAACTCCCCACTTGACAGGATTGTGAGAGGACTCTCTGCCACAGCGTGACCAAATGGAGCTTGTGACCCTCTCTATACTCAATGCAGCCCTTCTCCCAAGTTTTTTCTACCTACTCCATCCCCTCTCAGTAAGAAGCAAGCATGCACCCTTTTACTAGCACAGAAAACCTAGCAGCCATCCTATGGTTTTCCCTTTTTGTTATCTGTCCATTTCTCTTCATCATTGTTTCCTAGATGAATTAACCTAACCCACATCCACTCATCCTCCTACAAATCGTGTCCACCCCAGAGTGAGAAGTTCAAAATCCCACACTGTGTCAGTCCATTCTCCCAGTTAGACACCTCTGAAGGGTTTGCCGTAATTTGCTGTAAAATCGAAGCCTTTTGTTATGACCTTCAAGGCTCATGATGTAGCTCTCTCGTTCCTCTCCCAAACTCCAAAAACCCTGGAAACCTTTTCATGCTTCAGGGCCTTTGCACATGCCATGGCTTCTGTTCTCTCAGCCTTCTGCATGCCCCGCTCATTCCTATCATTTAGGTCTCCTGGTCAAGCACCCCTTTTCCAGAGAAGGCTTCCTTCACTGAGCTTCCTCTCCTAGCATACTGTCAAACTCCACTATCCTCTCACGCCACTCCTGTGCTCTCTTATATTTCCCCATATCAGTTAGTTCTGATCATAATGTGAAATATTCTTCATTTTCTCTTCTGGTAATAAATACTATAGAAATAATCAGAGTTGTGAGAAAAGATTTATGTGCGAGATTGCTTATGTCAGTGTCATTTTATCACTATGAAAAAACATTAAAATCAAACATTTTGAGATAAGTGTAAAGTTCAGTAATTTACAGTATATCCTGAAGACAAAGTATTTGTACCAAGACATTAACATTGTGTTTTTCAAGAATGGTTGGCCATCAACAGAGAAATGGATAAAGGAGGTGTGGTACATTTATACAATGGAGCATTACTCAGTCATTAAAAATAAAGAAGAATGCCATTTGCAGCAACGTGGATGATCCTAGAGACTGTCATACTGAGTGAAGTAAGTTAGACAGAGAAATATCATATGACATCCCTTACATGTGCAATCTATAAAGAAATTATGCAAATGAACTTACTTACAAAACAGAAAGAGACTCATAGACTCAGAGAATGAACTTATGGTTTCCAGGAGGAAGGATGGGGAAAAGGGATAGTTAGGGAGTTTGGGATGGACATGTACGCACTGCTATATTTAAAATTCATAAGTTACAAGGACCTACTGTAAAGCACATGGAATTCTACTCAGTGTTCTGTGGCAGCCTGGATGGGAGGAGAGTTTAGAGGAGAATGGATGCATGTACATATATATGGTTGAGTCTCTTCTCTGTTCATCTGAAACTATCGCAACATTGTTAATCAGCTATACCCCAATACAAAATAAATATTTTTAAAATAGTTGACTTGCTGTTTTAAGTTTTCTGCAACCACAAAAAATGCTACTCTGAACATCTATCTATCTACTTGCCTACATACCTGTCTCCCTATTGATATAAGGATATAGTGACTGATGTTTTTATTTTGTAGATTGGATTCACAAGAGTGGAATTATTGTATTAATACCAAATAGTAGGGCTTTTTTCAAAATTTGAATGGATATTGGCAGACAACCTTCTTAAAATATATTAACCATTCCTACTATTTCACCCTAGTTTTGTGCACTGATTGTTTTTAATCTCTTTTTTTTCCCCAGTATTTTATTCAAGAAATGGGATTTTATTGTCTATGTACAGTTCTGTGAATGTCAATAACTTCAGAAAACCATGTCCTAATATCCCCTTTGTAACTTCTTTTCTGCATTCAATGGTAGGGTCAGGAAGAGGGGGAGAGAGACTTCCAAGCTGGCTCAATAACAACCTCACTAACTGAACTTATTTACTCATCATTATTCTCATAATAGCTAAAATCTGCATACAATTTTCTGTTTATAAAATGCTTTCAAATACATCATCAAATTTAATATGAGGTACAAACCATGTGCAAAATGGTCTGTAAAGCACAGAAGTAGCTCATTATGCATAAATATAAAATGCCTTTTACTGCACTGAAGCTTGTCAGGAGAGAATATGCTTTTACTCCCTACTGCTGTCTATCACCCTGATTCAGGAGGAGCCTGGGAGTTGTATGTGTCAATACTTGTGTTGGTGGGCCTATTCCATCCTCTGACCTTCAGCACAGACTACCTGAAAGGTATCATTCTTGATCCCAAGTGCTATTTGGGGATGCATTTAAATTCTCGATGTGTGTCTCAAAGCTTGCAAAAAGCATAGCATCTCAAAGTGCCAATTTCATGCCTACTTCACAGCTCTGCCTTAAGAAGTTGCCACTCTGGGGCTGTGTGGAGAGAGAGAAAGGGCAGAAGCCCAAACACACCAGACAGGCGAGCTTTATGCACCTGGGCTCCTGCTTACTATGGCATGGCCGAAAGCGTCTCATGAAAACATGGCTTTGTGCCTGCCATTCCCCCCAAATTACCGGGGCCCAGTTTGGCACACCAAGAGGCATCCATGAGGTCAAATAAAGAAGAGATCACCTCTCTGGGTCTAGTGTGAGGAGAAAACAGCCTTCTGCAGACAAAAACCAGCCTCTGAAAAGGCTCAGCAGGACACAACATCTGAAGGTATTTGCCACTCTCTTGATATTGAAAGTCAAATCGCTCTCATTCAGGAGCAAAGCCCATCTTCTCTTTTTATGTCTTCAGCGCTTATTGACAAAAGCCAAGTTAGAATAGTAAAGAGGAATTGTTCTGCTGGGGCTTTCATGCGGAGGAGGCTGTGCAGACGGGGCTCAGTGATCCACCCCTGGGGAGGGATGGTGGACACGGCAGTGAGACTCAGCCGTTGAGAGGGGAAAACGCATCGTGCTCGGCACTTCTGCCTCCTCTTTCTTGTGAGCACTCACAGGACACTGACGTGGAAATGGCACCGTGATTTGGGGCCAAGACAATGTACGGTGGCTTCTCTTCCTCTTCCTACCACCATCTCCGATCTTAAAATAGAGGAAACTGTAAAGAATCAGAGAAGGCAATGGCACCCCACTCTGGTACTCTTGCCTGGAAAATCCCATGAACGGAGGAGCCTGGAAGGCTGCAGTCCATGGAGTCGCTAAGAGTCGGACACGACTGAGCGACTTCACTTTCACTTCTCACTTTCATGCACTGGAGAAGGAAATGGCAACCCACTACAGTGTTCTTGCCTGGAGAATCCCAGGGACGGGGGAGCCTGGTGGGCTGCCGTCTATGGGATCGCACAGAGTCGGACACGACTGAAGCGACTTAGCAGCAGCAGCAGCAAGTTCAGTCAGAACTGCATTGATCATCCTTTTCTACTCCACAAGCATCCATTTTCTTTGGAAAGGATATGGAAAATTCCCCCATCTCCCAAAGAAGCCCACCGACAGTGAAGGAGAGACTCTTTATTTCAAACCATTCCACATTTAATTCGGGATTCATCAGCTATGAAAACTTAATCTAGGGAAATCAGACCTTCACAATCCTGACTTGCAATACAGAGAAGCGTGAAGTTGTGTGTAGCACTTTGGAGAATTTTGGAATGCACAGTATTGGACTTGGATGTGCCAAGTGGAAATACCTTACATTTGTGTGCCTACACATTTTATCCAGTGAACTTTATCTTCTCTGCTAAGTAAGTTATTCCCTGGCTTTAAACAGCTACTGAATTGAAAAAAAATCTACAGGTCACCCTGCATTGAGAGTCATTTTCACTGGGGCTGCAGAGAGGGGCCATGCTGAGACGAACTAGTTATGAACTAAACTCACAGGGGCTCCCCTGGTAAGAAGATGAATCCAGTCCTAGACTACCTCTTCCTTGCAAAAGGGAGGTGACTAGCTGGTCTGATTGTGTGTGTGTGTGTGTGCATGTGTGTGTGTGTGTGTGTGTGTGTGCATGCACATTAACGACAATGCTTATTGATCATCTTGTGGTCCCTGATTTCTTTTTACTTTTTGGTCTGATCTTTCCAAGGATGCTTTTAATGTTCCAATCACCCTAATGGATTAAAAACTATAATTGTTTTAACCAAGTGGATCTTTGCCTTTGATTCTTCATGTTTCCAGATTAATTTCTGATTTCTGAGGCTAATGCATTCCCAGTCAATTATGTTGTGGGCTCTATCTGACATCCTGGGTCTCACATAATCAGACTTTGGGACTGTAGACAATATAAAGCCTTTGAGCCACATTTTCCACCCTAGTACTGTGGGAATTATGGGAGTTCACTCAGGGGGTTGCTTTTTGACATTGTCATATTCCACATGGGAATACGTATGCAGTCTCTGGTTCACTGTAGGTGCTTAGAGGAGAGCAATTAAACCTAAACCTGCCAAATGACGAAGGAAGTAGGAGGAAGCCAATATCTGGTGAGTACAAAGAGCCTGGCATCACATACAATTAATTATTTCATGATCTTCAATTGTTCTCAGTGCTTTTCAATGGCACTCCACTCCAGTACTCTTGCCTGGAAAATCCCATGGACAGAGGAGCCTGGTAGGCTGAAGTCCATGGAGTCGCTAAGAGTCGGACACGACTGAGCGACTTCCCTTTCACTTTTCACTTTCAAGCATTGGAGAAGGAAATGGCAACCCATTCCAGTGTTCTTGCCTGGAGAATCCCAGGGACGGGGGAGCCTGGTGGGCTGCCGTCTATGGGGTCACATAGAGTCGGACACGACTGAAGCGACTTAGCAGTAGCAGCAGCAGCCTTTGAAACAATGCATCCAACCTCACTCTTCTAGCTAAAATGATATCAAATCATTTTAGCTTTTCCCTTTTTTAACCTTGAAGCTACCTTTCCATAAATAATTATTAAATACCTACTGTATTCTAGGTGGCTTCCCTGGTAGCTCAGTGGTAAAAGATCTGCCTGCAAGGCAGGAGGTGTGGGTTCAATCCCCTGGAGAAGCAAATGGCCAGCCACCCCAGTATTCTTGCCTGGGAAACCCCATGGACAGAGGAGGCTGACAGGCTAGAGTCCATGGAGTCCCCAAAGAGTCAGACACCAACTTAGTGACTAAACAGCAGTAGCACCTAAAGTTCTAGGTGCTCCAGGCAGTTGAAGGTGATAGAGAAGTTTTAGAGCTGGGTTAGAAATGGACTCTGCCTTGAAGAATTCATATGAAATGGGTCAGCTTTGAATGAAAGTATCACAGGTGGTGTTGGAGCCCATGCTACTGATGGGATGAAGGGAGTCTCATTTCCCTTGGGCCTCATCCTTCTAGGGAGGAAGCCAAGGTTATTTATCTCAGCATTGCCAGAACCTAGTAGGGAGGTCTGCAAATCCAAGTGGAATAACTGACAGACTGAATACGCTCCCCGCATCCCTGTGAGCCCTCCTCACCATGCTATGCACACTCCAGAGTGTCTCCTTTCCATCAATGTGAAGGGCTGTTTGTTTCCATTCTTTTTTTAAAGAGGTTCTTTTATAAGAAAAAGCACTGAAAAGCAAACAGTACAATGCAACACATGCTAAAATGTGACTGAGATGGCAAAGATCTCAAATCCAGCAACTGTAACTGAAAAAACAGGCGAGGTGGATAGGAAAAAAATAATCGGGAGGCACAGAAGGGCCATCAGAGGGAGTTTTTAGAGAGCTTTCTGTGCCAGAGACCCTACTGTGAAGTGACAGTCAGAACTACTTCTCTTCTCTGAAGGAAGCATTCAGATCTGCACCCAACACAAAACATGAGATGCCTTCACAATGTAGTGAGAGGTTCTGTCTCTCTGGTCCAGTCTTTGATAGCATGGAAGGAACTTCCTTGCGGTTTGCTCTTATTCAGAGATGCTGCCAAGAAACACAATTGAAGTTGAATTCCTAACCTGTGAGCATCAGCACCGCTGCACCTTGTCTGTTGAGCAATGCCTGAAAGAGAAACCCCTGGAAGCCACTGGGGCTGCCACTGTTGGGTGTTGAACTCATTACCCCTGAGGACTATGTGCCTTTTGGAGACAGGAGGAGGAAGAAATTCTGTCCTGCAACTTTAATCTCACTCGTTGTTGTTTAGTTGCTCAGTCGTGTCTGACTCTTGCAACCCCCTGGACTGTAACCCACCAGGCTCCTCTCTCCATGGGATTTCCCAGGCAAGAACACTGGAGTGGGTTGCTATTTCCTTCTCCAGGGGATCTTCCAGACTCAAGGATGGAACCTGTGTCTTCTGCATTAGCAGGTGGATTCTTTACCACTGAGCCACCGGGGCACTCAATATCTCAATCACTGAGTTCATCTCCTGTTCAGCAAGGATTGTTTAACCTCCCACCTGTTCCCCATTGCATCAGGTTCTAGAAACACATCACTTTTTGAGGTGTCCCAATTTTGGAATACCCATATTTTTATCATCTGAAACTTTATAAAAACTATTATTGAGTAATAATATCCCAACAAAGTATCCTTGGAAAGTGTTTTGCTGTCTACAGTGTGCATCCACATACATGGTTTTACTTGAGTGTCAACAAATTTTAAGGCAAGTGGGGAGGGAATATTATGCTTATTTTATTACTTAAAAAACAATGGCTCAGAGAAGCTATTTGAGTCACTTAGCTAGAATTTCATATCTAATAGGAGGGGAATTGGGGCATATCTGACAATAATTTCCATTCGAACAAACTCCATTACATGCCAAATCAGTCTATCTTGTAGAGATTCTGAACTGAAAGAATTAACCAACATAGCAAATATGAATCTTGAATAGAATGCTTTTTAATCATCAACACCCATACTATTAAATACCAGTTTGTTTCCTAACATTTCCCTATAAAAGTTACCCAGATATTTACCGATCCTTATTTTCAAAAATACCTTACTAACCGATGTATTGGTTGATAAGTCAACCAACACATTGTTCCATGCTGTTAATTATGCTCTCCTGTGGAATGTTAAGTAAGCTTGGATGAAGCATTGGAGAGTGGGGCCTGACCCCCTGCCCCTCCTTGGGACTAGGGGCAGGTTAACACTCGCCTCTGGCAGATGAAACAGGGCCCCTTGCTCCCCACGGAGCCTCCTAGCTACACTGGCCTTTGCTCTGAGAACTCTGCCCTCTTATTTACAATAGGGCATTTCTAAAACAGAACCAACATTTGTGAAAGGTCAGCTGCCAAGAAGAGCAGAGAATACCAGTGGAAGTGACAGAAGAAAATAAAAAAACTGGAAAACATCTGTCTCAAACGTTTTCCCAGACTGGCCATTTTGGGAGAATGGTCTGTAAGGCTGATAGCTGAGATGCTGGAAGGTGATGTTCTGCCCTTTCATCCCTACCCCTGACATCACGGGAACTTGTAGAAGAGCTGGTTTACTTAGCGGCTACTCCTATTTATACTTCTGATCACTTACATAGGCTGCTGTCTGGTGTTAGTACATACACTCGACTATGCTTGGAAAACATATTTAGCAGATGGTGAATTATAGTACTAATAATCCAAGGTGGTGAACTGGGGGTGGGGAAGGTGGGAGGAGAGGGCAGGAAAGGCATTGCTTCTAATTCCTGATATGCTGCACAGCTTTTTTTTTTTTTTAATGGGCTGGCCATTGATAAGCACAACTGCACACAAGTCTATGGGGTTGCAAAGAGTCGGACATGACCGAGCGATTGAACTGAACATTGTATCTGGAAAGAACTGTGCCCTCAAAGCATGCCTGTTCTGTGATCCTACCTGGATCTCTTCCAGGCTCTTTCTAATTGGTCTGAAATACTTATTTCATCCTATTGGAAATGTCCTTGCCTTGGGGAGGGGTGCATCTAAAGCTCCATCAGCTTGGTACTGACAGCACAAATCTCACAAACCTGAGCTAGGCTATCACTCAGTTCATCAGTGACAGGGACAGAGCAAAAGATCCAGCAGTGCGTTAGGCGGCTGTTTCTAAGTGCGCCTGGGACGGCCGCGGGCCCGGAGCCCCCTGAAGAGGATGTGTGTGCTTACTGAGCCCATGTTGAGCTCCCGTGGAGACTATGATTCACTCTGATATTATTAGGTGAGTCTTATGGCAGCATCTATCATGAGAGACAAACTTCCTCCAGATTTACCATAAGGTTCTGGACTTTGTCTTTGAAATCAATATCATAAGATATTAATGTTTCTATATAGGTCAGTGCCAAAGATTTGTGGTATGGCACTACTAAAATTTATTAATTTATAATAGCAGTAAGAATAATTCCTGGAAATTTTTGCTCTTTCAAGAATAGCTGAAGGCCCTCCCCTCCTTAAGAAAATGTGGCTTATTATAATAGTCATATGCATATCCTGGGGGCTAAATCATTTTCCTTGAAATGAAGCAACTCCAACAATTAAACCTTAATAAAAAGTTGCCTATAATACTGGTAGGAATCCCATCTCTTATACCAAACTTATAAAATAGATTCTACTTAATAACAGTCTGACTTGTGTAGGATTTTGTGAAAAACCTTAATAATATCATGTGTTATTCCTCTTGGTTTTATTTTTAAAATGTTTTACTTTTTACTTTTCATGTATTTATGTATACATATCCATAAATGAAAATATAAACATGCAGGTATCATTTATATACGTGATTTACATCATGTCTATGTATGTATACATCTCTCTCTTTCACACCCACACCAACATCTACCCCCCACCCCACACTCACACACACCTATACCCACTACATAGGCACCCTTTCCTCTTGTGAACTTTTCTTTTTTCTGTGAAGTTATTTTCCTGTACTAACTGAACCTTGAGGGTGTTTTGCATTGATTTCTGTTTGTGTTCCTGTTGCCAATTTACCACTATTTTGTCAAACATGTGTGCTATCTTATCATGAAGGAAATACGGCAAAGAGAAAACATTTCATTTTGGGTCAAGCTAACCTGGTTCCGAACCGGGTTCTGCCTTTTATAGGCTCTGCAAATTTAGATAAATCATCTGAACTCCCTGAGCCTCTTTTGGCTCAAACTCTGACTTGGTGGGATAATACCTACTGTATAGGTTTCTGCATCCATGTTTATGCACAAGATACTGCAGAGAAAAGCACTTGAAGCTCAAAAGGAACAGCTGTTGTAATCTCCACTATAATTATAACCATAACTGAGAAATCACATTAACTTTTTCTATTTATATTATCAATAATAATTATTTCTACCAGGAAGACAGGATAGCATAATGGAGAGTACATGTATGGAAACCTGGATTTTTTTCACTTAAGGAAAAAGTCTTATTTCTAAACAAAGAAATGGGGATGGTAATGCTCTGATATTTACAGTTCTTGTTCCTGCCATGCATCTTCACATTGTTGGGTGAAGGTAATTGCAATTAAGGAAATAATATAGGTAAAGGTTCTTTATGAATTATAACATGATCTTCAAACATTGGTTATCATTCTTGCTTCATCTCATTATCCTCGGCATATAAGAGAAGTTTGATTTACTTTGGGTGCCGCTTAATAACTTTTCAAATTTTACACACACATTCAGATGGAGTACTCAAATACCCTTCCAATACAGCCAAAGATGATTTTATGGTCATGTTCCCGCCATGACCAATGTGAGGATAAAATTTCAGTCTATACACAGTTTCAAGGTCCCAGTAAGTAACACTTTCTGTTGACTGGATGAGTTAAAAAAAAAAAAAAA
>SJYT01006870.1:300010-338053 GCA_006410635.1 Cephalophus harveyi | reverse complement strand
AAAAAAAAAAAAAAATCCAGGTATATTAACATATGCCCCAGGTAACATCTTTACCAGGTCATTTTTTTTTTTTTCTTTTTCTTTTTTTGCAGGAGGTGGGTGGGGAGAAGGAGGGTCTTTCTTGGGCAATTTTGAAAATACTTATGCAATTTAGGCTTTACCTCTAACCATCTGATGATCCAAAGCAAACTGTATTAGCTTCAAAGCCCTTGGTTCTTCCACTTAAGATGCTGGGGCTAGTGAGCATTGTAGAAAGTTATCTTTTTTCTAAGCTCTTTTACAACTCTAAAACGGACGGAATCATCTCCTATAGACAGGGGTGAGTACACTTACATACATGGGAATGTATACATGTGGCAGTTTTACACATCTGTATTCAGAAGCTAGAAGGAAGCCTCTCATTTTGAGAGAGGAATTGAAAAAATATGATATACATATGAAAAATTGAGTTTAGATAATGCCAATTTTCTGGGCTAAAAAAAGAAAAAAATAACCCTTTGGTTAATACTACCATATCCAGATCTGCTTCTTAAAATCCACAGACTGTGCTTTAAATCATGGTTCTCTTAATTATGGTCATTGCTACAAATGAAAGCTGATTTGGGTGCTCATCTAATAAGAAAATGCCAGTTACGGTATATTATCAACCCCGACTTGCCAGGCATTGAATTTCCTGATATGGTCTGCTGGGAACCTTAAATGAACAAGAGCAATTATAAACCTAAAGTCTGCAGCCATTTGTTGGCATTATCTCAGGATAATTTCCCTGAAACATCCATGATGAAATGCAAAGGTAGATAATTTAAAAATCCATTTAAAATAGCTGTGGTATAATTTAAGCTAAGGTCTTTCTCTATAGTGGACATTACAGCAAGACAGTGCATTTTGAAATGGATCCTTTACAAATGATCTTTTCTTAGCCATTGGAAGCACTTTAAACATGTTTAAATAATTTTCTTTAGTGTGGTATGAGTAAAAATAAAAAAACAACATTGGTATTACTTGGTTTTTGTTTAAAGAAAGAAAGATATAAAAGTTCATCTTAACAGAAGTCTGCCAGTGGCTGATCATAAGCCAAAGGAAAGAAAAAACTAGGAAAAATTCAACATTTAAAAACCCATTTTTCTCTCTTGGCTTTGCATAATGTTAAACCCCTCGTTCTTTAAGAGGCTTGAGTAGCAAATTACAAGGTGAAGACATGTTTGCTTTGTGGACACATAGATATGATAACTGTGCTGAGGGAAAACTGATTTTAATTTTTATTTAATTTTTTTCTATCAAATGACTTCTTGTCCATCAAATGTGTCCCACAATAAATGGAAACAATGAAAAAAAAAGTGTAGCTTACAATTAGCTACTAAGATAAAATATTGGAATTACAACACCACATTCCTGGGTGTTTCTTTCCATCTCTCTCTCTCTCTGCCCTTCTCTCTTTAATTTCTCCTCCTATATTCTCAAGCAGGGGCTGAATATCAAGATAAAGGTTCAATACTAGCCCAATTTTATTGTTGATCTCTCCACCCAGAGAAATATGGGCTTATAATGGAAGTCCTGACACAGACTGGGCTCTAATAAACTGAATGATGGACCAATAAACCACAGAAAGAGCCTATTACCAAGAGCCATTACTACTCAGAGAACAGAGCAAAATTTATTTTGTTCTGAATGTTGTTGGAGATCTCTAACACAGCATGGGCAGTTTTAAACTTGGCTTTGTGTTGGAGAGGAGTCATCCCATGCTTATCTCAGAGGAAAGCCCTGGGCTCCCAGGGAGTGGAGGTGCTTCTTGTATTATCTCATGGGTGTCACATCAAAGTGGGAATAGACTCATCTTTGAAAGAAACTTAAATTGGGACAGTACTGAAAAGGTCAAAGGTCATACCTATGATTGATTTTAAAGAGAGCCCCTTGACATGGTTTTGTAACGTCAGTGATGTTCTGGTGTTCTATGGTCTTTTCTTCATCCTGGAAGTGACTTGGATGGGTGATGTTACAAGGGGTGCAATGATCACTGTTCAGCTGTTTAATTTGAGCCTCTTCTCATTTCATGTTACCATCTTGCTCATAATATTCTGATCACTTAGTAATGACAACTTGTTGATAGCGATCACTTCATGTTGCTCACAGAAAGGTGATGAATAGTAGTTGAATCTGCGACTTCCCAGGCCTGTGTTCTGACCCTTGAACGTATTCTTATTCCATATATTGGGTGTTGGCTGAGTACCGAGTTGCTGTTATTCACAATGCAATGTTCATCATTTCTGGTGCTGAACTCAGAGTTCACCTTTTAAAGACAGGCTTTCAGAAAGGTGAATGCAAGCAATCTCAGTTCAAGGACATGATACCAGGCTGACTACTTCCATCAGTGTGAATGTCCTGCCTTCTTTAGACGGTCGTGACTTTGACTCGGATTTGTCCTTGGGATTTTGCTCTTGTTTTTACCCCATTGAGGATTTCATTTCTCATTTGCTTCCTCAGAATTGAACATTTTCCCCCAGATTGTTTTCTGCCTTAAATTCAGTTTTGGCATCTAAACTCTTACATTCTCCAGGTTGTCACATTTACATTTATAAACTGACTCCCACCCCTATCATATACAAGTCCCACCAGCTCCATCTTGGCCAGTGGCGATTTTGGGGATAGATTCAATCTGTCTTTTACCAAAGGCTGAAAAAACTGTGTATCTATATTAAAATCAAGCATCATAAAATCAAACAGCTCAGGCAAGTGTTTTATGCAAACATACAAATTATATGCTAGGAAAGAACAACAAAAAAATATCGGGGAGTAAGAAGGAAACAGTGGTGAGTCAATACATCCTATGCAAAGACCTTTCTTCATTCCTCTGTCATCTTTCTCTCAGCTTGTTGGTTGTTACAGTAAATAATTAGAGGGAGAGCAATTCTGAGCCATTTTATGTGAACATTGTTAAAGGAAATAAAGGTGAAGGCAGACAAACATAAAAACTACTAAGAAACCTTGAACAGCAATGGCTAATTATAGAGCTGCTATTAAAATGCATTTTTTCCCTTCTTGAAACAGAATTTTTGTTTGATAATTAACAGATCTACAGGGCCCATTACATTCTCAGACTCTGAAGGTATTGATTCCTCTGTCTCTTGCTGCCACATTTGTTCTTTCTGGGTCTTCTTCCCCTGAGAGTTTTGCTGATTCCATAATTGAGAGGTGGAGTGAAGACCCAGGAAGTCACCAAAGATGACCTGCTGTGTGAGGGACAGGCGTAGTATCTGCTTGGACTGTGGAAGGGGGGCTACTCTGTTGCCTATGCAATTTTCTTGCTTTATTTTATTTTATGTTTTTGGCAATGATTTTCACAACAGTAAGATTTCTCATAAGAGTGTGGTTTAGAAAACAAAAGCACTCATGAAAATATGCATAGTTAATCTGAACTTATTCTCTATCACTGAGGATGTATTTATCCTTTAAAACAAATAGTTCCATTTAACCTAGATCTCTCTGTGTTTTGCCAATTAAAAGCAATGGAGGTTTTTTTTTTTTTTCAAATAACCGTGAACCCAACTTATAGCCCAGAAGCTCTTGGGTTGGGGTGAGTATGATAATAGGATACTTCTCTACTCCATAAGGGGGTTTTCCTTTGAGCTGAGATGTCCCTAAAAGCATCATCATCATGCCTCTTCTTAGGGACCACGGTTAGAGCCGAGAGGACTCTGAATTTTTCTTCCAGGCTGTAAGCTGTGGGATATGGGATTGGCTTTGAAGGCATCTTGGATGCAAGTTGTGTGTCAGTCTATCTCAATGGAGAATGAGGTTTTGTTTGAATGGCATTTTGACTGGCAGCAGACAATTTATTTAGCTCCTAATGACACTGAGAATTGTTTACTAGCAAATAGCTACCATTAATTCTCTGATCAGTATGAGAACATTCGTTGACCATTTTGTCTCAGGTAAGATACAATCAAGCAAACCAAAAATCTTTCCCTTAAAAGACACAATGGGAAAAATATAGAACTTCTTATCATTTTATTCTTCTAAAATGAGATTTTTCTAGAAAATAAAGATCATATTTTAATAGTAGGAGGCATTTTAGTGCTGAAGGACAGTTCCAGATTGAATACAGAGTGAAATGATTTTGCTTTGAACTTCTGGATTCAGTGATCTATGGAAAACTCAACAGTGGACACAGGACTGGAAAAGATCGGTTTTTCATAAAAATTCCAAAGAAAGGCAATGCCAAAGAATGTTCAGACTACTGTACAGTTGTGCTCATTTCACATGCTGGCAAGGTAATGGTCAAAATCCTTCAAACTAGGCTTCAACAGTACATGAACTGAGAACTTCCAGATGTACAAGCTTGATTTAGAAAAGGCAGAGGAACCAGAGATCAAATTTCCAACACCATTTGGATAACAGAAAAAGCTAAAGAATTCTTAAAACCAACATTTACTTTTGCTTCACTGACTAAGCAAAAGCTGTGTGGATCACAACAAACTGTGGAAAATTCTTTAAGAGATGGAATAACAGACCATCTGTCTGTTATTACCTGTCTCCTGAGAAACCTGTATTCAGGACAAGAAGCAACAATTAGAACTGGGCATGGAACAATAGACTGTTCAAAATTGGGAAAGGAACACATCAAGGCTGTATATTGTCACCCTGCTTATTTAACTTACATGTAGAATACATAATGCAAAATGTTGGATGAATCACAAGCTGGAATCAAAATTGCTAGGAGAAATATCAACAACTTCAGTTATGCAGATGATACCCTCCTAATGGCAGGAAGCAAAAAAAGAACTAAAGAGCCCCTTGATGAAGGTAAAAGAGGAAAGTGTAAAAGCTGGCTTATTAAAACTCAACATTCAAAAAACTAAGATCATGGCATCTGGTCCCATCACTTCATGGCAAAGAGATGGGAAAAAAGTGGAAACAGTGACTGATTTCATTTTCTTGGGCTCCAAAATCACTGCAGATGGTGACTGCAGCCATGAAATTAAAAAGACGCTTTCTCCTTGGAAGAAAAGCTATGACAAACCTAAACAGTGTATTTGAAAGCAGAGACATCACTTTGCGGACAAAGGTCCATACATTCAAAGCTATGGTTTTTCCAGTGGTCATGTACAGATATGATCACTGGACCATAAGGAAGGCTGAGTGCTGATGAACTGATGCTTTTGAATTATGGTGCTAGAGAAGACTCTCGGTAGTCCCTTGGACAGCAAGATCAAACCAGCCAATTCCAAAGGAAATCAACCCCGAATATTTACTGGAAGGACTGATGATGAAGCTGAAACTCCAATACTTTGGCCACCTGATGCAAAGAGCCAACTTATTGGAAAAGACCCTGATGCTGGGAAAGACTGAGGACAGAAAGAGAAGGTGGTGGCAGAGGCTGAGATGGTTGGATGGCATCACTGACTCAATGGACATGAGTTGAGTGAACTCCGGGAGATGATGAAGGACAGGGAAGCCTGGTGTGCTGAGTCCATAAGGTCACAAAGAGTCAGACACAACTTAGCAACTGAACAATGAGATGATGGATATAGCATACAGCAGGTCTTCAATTAATTCTTGCTTGATGATAATATTTTTTGAAATAATATCCTCTGGGAGTCAACAAAATAGAAAAAAACAAAAAGAATTTTATAAAAAATTTCTCTGCCTCCTTCCACCTTGCCAAACTTGCTGGAGAGTGTTGACAGGAAGTGTTGTGAAATCAGTGATGAGGAGAGAGTCTTATTCCTTTACGTGGTGGGATTAATAAAATAGGTGGCTGAGGAAAGAGGAAACAAGTGTTGGTTATAGGAGAACAAGGTCTGATCTATTCTGACAACCTGGCAATATAAGGCCTTTTGATCTAGACAAAGCCACAGGAACTCCATGATCTGACTGGAGGTAGCTCTTGAATGCCGAGAATTCATACAAACCGTAAGCTTCTTTGTGGGTTCAGCCTCTCAGGATGTCCCTTGCCTGGCTGGTCCCCAGAGGTCAGAGGAGACGGCCCTTGTGACGATTTCATGTGTTGCCTGCCTGCATCACAAATGTAGCCTTACCACCAGGGCCTGTGATTTATTCCTGGTATCTGGTGCAAGTGATCAAAACAAAAGCTGAAAAAGCGCAAGTTATGCTAAGCCGTCACTCAGACCCTATTTTTGTATCGGGTTCCCTGCATCCTTGAGTAACCAGCCTCCTTAGAATGTCATCTGAATGTCTTTTTCTCTTTGGCAATGCTCAAGGCTCGCCTCTTTCTTTTCTTTTTTATGATGCCAAAAGCCTGAACAATAATTTGATTCTTTGCGTTAGGCAGTACTTCACATGGCCATTTCTAAAGTTGAGCTGGTTCGTAACCTCTGTAATCGTAAGGCTCAGCATTTCCCTTCCTGAAGCATCTAAACGAACAGACAGGAGTCTGTCCGCATCCTGGGCCCCAGCCGCCCTCCTTTCATCCTTCTCTCTCCCACACACGCCCTCACTCCCGTGCTACTTACCCACCAAGGCAGGTCTGGCCGCGGCAGCCAGAGGTCGACATCAAAGCACATTCCCAGCCCGCGGCGCTCCTCTCATGCTGGCCTAACAGAGACAAACAGAGAGAGGGTGTGAGCCCGGGAGAGGGGCAGAGAACGCGGGTGCGGAGAAGCAGCGCGCGCCTGAATGGCCTCGCACACAGAAGGAGCCTGGAGAATAGAACAAAACCTGCCCTTCTCCCCGCTCTTTGTGACAGACCTGGGCCACACGGGCCTGTGTGGTGGAGAGCGGAGTCTGAACTGCATCAGCACTCTTTCAGTTTACAAACAAGAGGCCTAATTTAGAAGAAAAATCTCCTATCTGATTATTTCTTTGTGTTCATCCGTGTGGAAAAAATATCTGTTCAGAAAAGGTGGTGGTGGAGGGGGCGGGTATTGAAGATGGCTTATTAGCTCTCAGGCTGAATCATGATTGTGAAGGGCAATTGGGAAATCATTATTCATCTTTAATTTCCCGACTGCAAATAATAAATAAATGAAGGATGGCTAGTTTTGAGCACTCACTGGATGAAAATATTCAGTCGATCTCCTTGTCTCTCTCTCTAGCCAGACTCTTCACAAGCGACGCAGCGGATCCTTTCAGTATGTGATCAAATGTCTATACTCTTTTCTTAATGATGTATTATGGCAATATGAGAGGCTGCGATTGGGGTCACCAATGGATAGAACACTCCAGAGGCTTCTTGATATCTTCTGGGTTAGCCAAAGCCCCTGGATCCTGACCAGCTACAGTAGGAGCTAGCGTGCTGCCTTCAGGCTTCACACGTGGGTTGGAAGGACAAGGATGGGAGCTTCATGGAAAGGATAAAAGATGGCATGTTTTATTGCTGAATACTTCCAGAAATCTCCATTGGGAAGGTTTACTGATGTCTCAAAAGTGAAGGAAGGGAAGAAATGTAATACACAGGGCTGTGTGGTGGGAGTGGGGAAGAGTTGTCTTTTCTTAAAATAATATATGAGTCTTTCCTAAATTAGGTGAAATAGGACTCTGCTATGGAAGAACATCTCTTTAATTTTAGTGATAAAATGTGTTTTTAGGGGGAGATAAGATGAGTCCAGATGTGGATCTTAGAGTATATTTTGTTTGTGTTCAGTCACTAAGTCGTATCTGACTCTTGTGACCCCAGGGACTGTGTAGCCCACCAGGCTCCTCTGACTGGGATTTCCCAGGCAAGAGTGCTAGAGTGGGTTGCCATTTCCTTCTCCAGGGGGTCTTCTCAACCCAGGGATAGAACCCGTGTCTCCTGCTTTGACAGATGTGTTCTTTTACTTCTGAGCCACCAGGGAAGCTGTAAATCTGGTCTTTCATTTTAGGCCAAAAATTGATTTGTGAAAGGCAATTTTTCCATGGACAGGGGGTGGGAGGATGTTTTCAAGATGCTTCAAGTACATTACATTTATTGTGCTCTTTATTTCTATTGCTATTAAATTGTGATACATAATGAAATAATTATACAACCCGGCATAATACAGAATCAGTGGGAACACTGAGCTTATTTTCCTGCAACCAGAGCAGCTGTAAATACAGATAAAACTTGCTCTCTTGCCTGCTGTTCATCCCTGCTGTGAGGCCTGGTTCCTAACAGCACCAGTCCATGGCACGGGGACTGGGGAAACACAGTTGTAGACAGTCCTTTTGAATACTCTTTTCTAAATTCTTAGAAGCACTTCTTGAGTGCTCTGGGATCCTAGAAATGTAATTGAACACTGCACAAAGTCACAGATATAGGAGAACAACAGAGGATGGTAACCATGTAGACTTGTGGTAACCTCTTTTGTACAGATAAGAATGAGAACTGAATAAAGATGCCAAGTTCAGAGAGTATCTTCACTGGAGATCTACATGTAGGGTATGGGTGTATGTGTGTGTTCAGCTGCGTCCAACTCTTTGTGGTCCCATGAACTGTAGCCTGCCAGGCTCCTCTGTCAGTGGGATTTCCCAGGCAAGAATACTGGGAAATTCTGGGAAATGTTGAGTGGGTCAACATTTCCTACTCCAGTGGATCTTCCCAGCCCAGGAATCGAACTCACATCTCTTGCATTGGCAGGCAGATTCTTTACCACTAGTGCCACGAGAAATAGGGACAGTGCTAAATCACTCAGATCTCTTCTTGAAGGCAAGAGGAATGCAAAAGTGTTTCATCTGATATGTGACCACTGATTGATTGATTGTGTTACTCAAAGTACATAATTCCTTGAGATCCCAGACACTAGAGGGCTATGTTTCACCTCTGTTTTGTGTTGTACTTGATAATAAGTTGTCTTTCTTTTGGAACATTAGTAGCACTGTGGGTCTTGTCTTCTCTGAATTGAGCTGTTAAGGGGAAAAATCAGGTTCTGCCCTAGTGTTTGCAGGAAAGAGAGTTCATCTTGCTTAATAAATGTCAGTTAAGGGGATCTAGCCCCTGACAATGTTTTGGGAATAGGTATATGAAACAATTCTGATAAAGAGAGTCTCTTTTCTAAGTCACAATTTGTTCAGTTTTATTTGCTTTTATGAGTGATTCAAAAAAATGAAGGCGATCTCTTCTGGTCTTTGTTTAGAGAGAAGATGATGATTAGAGATGGTTTCTTACTCTTAAAGAAAGGCACGCTGGGAGAAGCTATCCTTTTCTGCCTCTGGCCATTTTTGTGTGAGAATAAAATGCTTGGACCTTTGAGTTTCTTATAATCACAAAGGGAGAAGCCCTAGCACAAATGCCAACACTCTGAAGTGCTAGAATGCTAATGCTATTGAACAATTAGATTTTCTCTAGAAATAATGTGCCCCTTTTTTTTTTTTTCTCTATGCTTCTTCAACTTTCATGTGGTGATGAAACACGTGAAAAGAATGAATTTAATACAGAAACAAATTGTATGTTCACAACATATGTGGAGGCTAAATGATATGATGAAATAGTATATAAAAGTTTTACCATAACAGTTTTTAACAATTTAAAATATATAAGTAGAGTAGGAAACGGCAACCCACTCCAGTATTCTTGCCTGTAAAACTCCGTGGATAGCAGAGCCTGGTGGGCTATATAATCCCTGGGGTCATGAAGAGTCAGACACAACCGAGCATCCGTGCACATATATATAAAATTGTTTCCTACTATACAAGGTCTGGGCTTCCCAGGAGATGCTAGTAATAAAGAACGCTCCTGCCAATGCAGGAGATATAAGGGACATAAGAAATTTTCCTGATCTCTGGCTCATCCCCTGGAGGAGGGCATAGCAACCCACTCCAGTATTCTTGCCTGGAGAATCCTATGGACAGAGTCCATAGGGTTGCAAAAGAACTGGACATGATTGAAGTTGCTTAGCACAAACACGTGAAAGGGCTATATATACAATAAGTTCAATATATGAAAAATATAATTATTTAAACAATTTTGATATGTACACTCATGTAAATGTTTTCAGTGTAAGGTCTTCAACATATAATTGTAATGATATTGTTTGGTAAATTTATATTTCCTTTTATTCATGGCAAATATATTTATAAATATGAATTTTTTGTGTTAATCTTGTATCCTGCAACCTCTACAAACTCATTCATTAGGTTTGGCATTCTTTTTTCTAGTTACATTGGATTTCTACATAGATAATTACATGAACCATGAATAAATTTAGTTTTGTTGTCTTCTCCTCTCCAAGATGTGTATAAGAGACAGGTATTGTGTTAGTTGATCCTTAAAATTTCTATCAGGTTTTGATTTTTGCATTTTGAAGTTCCATTGTTGAATACATAAATATTTAGGAATATTATGTTGACATATTGACATATTTCTCATCAAAAATTATCTACCTCTATAATAATGTTTTTTGCTATGAAATCTACTTCATCTAATATGAAAGCAATCATTCCATCTTTCTTTTGATTATATTGGTATAGAGAATATCTTTCCTCATTCTTTTTTCCTTTAGCCTGTGTCATTATATCTAAAAATTATTTCTTGTTGGATCTTACTATTTCATTCAAAATGATATTTTTAAGCTTTTCATGTACTTTTTAGATTATTTACATTTGAACAATTATTTATATGATTTATTGTTTTTGCTGTTCACTCACTAAGTTGTGTCCAATTCTTTGTGACCCCATGAACTGCAGCACACCAGGCTCCCCTGTCCTTCATTATCTCCTGGAGTTTGCTCTGATTCAAGTCCATTGAATTGGCTTATACGATTGGACTTATATATATTTCTAGGCTTTTTATTTCTAATATGTTGCATCTATTATTTTTGTTCTCTTTTTTTCTGTGTTCTTTGAGATTGATGTGTTTTTTATGATTTATCTATATCTCTATCATCAGTTTATTAACTATAGCTCTCTCCTTGGATTGTTTGCTAGTGGTTGCTTTTGGGTTTATAGCATGTATTTTAGACTTATCAACTACTTTCCAATAATATTATACCAGTTAATATGCATCACAGGAACTTTACTATTTCTGATGCTTTTTATTAGCTAGCTCAAGACTCAAGGGGAGAAGGCAATGGCACCCCACTCCAGTACTCTTGCCTGGCAAATTCCATGGACAGAGAAGCCTGGTAGGCTGCAGTCCATGGGATCGCGAAGAGTCGGACATGACTGAATGACTTCACTTTCACTTTTTACTTTCATGCATTGGAGAAGGAAATGGCATCCCACTCCAGTGTTCTTGCCTGGAGAATCCCAGGGATGGAAGAGCCTGGTGGGCTACCGTCTATGGGGTTGTACAGAGTCAGATACAACTGAAGCGACTTAGCAGCAGCAGCAGCAAGACTCGAGGGAGAACATTTGCAGTCTCTGGGTCTACATTTCTCTCTGGTATACACACACACACACACACACACACACATTTTCTTCTCCCTGACCAATTTCTTTTAATATTTATTTTAGCACAAATCTACTTTTGCTAAGTTTTTCAGCTTTTGCATATCTAGAAAAAAGCCTTTATTTTGCATTCATTTATAAAAGATTTTTTTCTGGGTATATAATTTTAGGTTGACATTATTTTCCCTTCAGTGCTTTAAAGATGGAGAAGGCAATGGCACCCCACTCCAGTACTCTTGCCTGGAGAATCCCATGGACGGAGGAGCCTGGTAGGCTGCAGTCCATGGGGTCGCTACTAGTCGGACACGACTGAGTGACTTCACTTTCACTTTTCACTTTCATGCGTTGGAGAAGGACATGGCAACCCACTCCAGTGTTCTTGCCTGGAGAATCCCAGGGACAGGGGAGCCTGGTGGGCTGCCATCTATGGGGTCGCACAGAGTCAGACACGACTTAGCAGCAGCAGCAGCAGCTTTAAAGATAGTTCTTCACTGTGCTTTGACTTGAATTGTTTCTGAAAAATCCACATCATTCATATATATTTTTTCTCATGAGTAATATATCTTTTATCCTCTGGCTGCATTTAAGGTTTTCTCTTTCTTACTACTTAGAGATACTTGATTATAATATATTTTGTAAGTCTTATTTCTTGAGCCTGGATTTCTTTGAACTTAGGTCTCTGGGTATATAGCTTTCATCAAATTTGGAAATCTTTCAGCCATTATTTCTTCAAATAATTTGCCTGTCTAACCTTTCTTCTACTCTTTCAAAGATTGCAATTACATACATACTAAATCCAGGCTGTTTAACACTGTCCTATATCTCACTAAAGTTCTCTTTACTATATTCAGTCTCTTTATCTTTTGTGTTTTACCTTGGATTATTTTTTTACCTCAAGTAGTTCACTAATCTCTTCTCTTTAGTATTTAATGTACTAAATTAATCCATTGTATTCATCACCTTCACACTTATTTTTCCTCTCAAGAATTTCAAAATGTTTTCTATATCTCTGTCTTATTTTAACATGATAAACATTCTATAATCTGTCAATCTTTATCTTTTTATATTGATTTACAAATATATATCTCTTTGTATTAATCATATTTTCCTGCTTATATAAATGCTTGGCAATTTTTTTAATTGAAAGCTAGATTCCGTGAAATATTCTTCATTCTGTTATAGATATTTTATATTTCTATAACTACTCTTGAGTTTTATAGGACAAACAATTTATTAGATTTACCTGGGATTGCCCAAGTTTTAAAATTAAACATTCTTCGTACCAGGAACCTTTTCATTCAGTACAAATCTGGAACTGTTGGTTATCCTAATCACTTGGAAAAACTTTGATGCTTTTGAGACTCATTTTTAAGATTTATTAGATGGGTCTAGAGCACCATTGCTCCACTATTGAGGTAATTTCTTTTTGAGTTGTCTGCCCAATTCCCTTTGGATTATGAAGTTTTTAATACTGTCCATGAAAGTAATATTTGTGTAAGCTCCAGGTGTTCTTCCCTGGCTGATTTCAGTTGTTTCTTTTCCACATCACCATTTCTTTGCTCACACATGTGTTCAGTTCAGAGTTACTTAGCTCAAGACTCAAGGATGACCATTTGCTGGTCTCTTTTAGAGATCACCATCTCATTTGTTTTTTGTTTTCTTTTTTAGAGATCACCACTTAACACAGTAGTTTGGGGAGAGAGCTGATGTTAATGTCAGAACACCTGATTTGAAATCTCATCTTCACTTCATAGGACCCAAGTCCATTAAGTAAGTCATTAACATCCCTGAGCCTCTAATTCCTCATCTGTAGAATAAAGATAATAAAAAAATAAAATGTTATTAAGCCAGAGGAAAATTCTATATTTTAATTCTGAAAGAGATGGGAATACCAGACCACCTGATCTGCCTCTTGAGAAATCTGTATGCAGGTCAGGAAGCAACAGTTAGAACTGGACATGGAACAACAGACTGGTTCCAAATAGGAAAAGGAGTACGTCAAGGCTGTATATTGTCACCCTGCTTGTTTANGACTGTGTGGATCACAATAAACTGTGGAAAATTCTGAAAGAGATGGGAATACCAGACCACCTGATCTGCCTCTTGAGAAATCTGTATGCAGGTCAGGAAGCAACAGTTAGAACTGGACATGGAACAACAGACTGGTTCCAATTAGGAAAAGGAGTACGTCAAGGCTGTATATTGTCACTCTGCTTATTTAACTTCCATGCAGAGTACATCATGAGAAACGCTGGACTGGAAGAAACACAAGCTGGAATCAAGATTGCCGGGAGAAATATCAATAACCTCAGATATGCAGATGACACCACCCTTATGGCAGAAAATGAAGAGGAGCTAAAAAGCCTCTTGATGAAAGTGAAAGAAGAGAGCGAAAAAGTTGGCTCGAAGATCATGGCATCTGGTCCCATCACTTCATGGGAAATAGATGGGGAAACAGTGGAAACAGTGTCAGACTTTATTTTGGGGGGCTCCAAAATCACTGCTGATGGTAACTGCAGCCATGAAATTAGAAGACGCTTACTCCTTGGAAGAAAAGTTATGACCAACCTAGATAGTATTTTCAAAAGCAGGGACATTACTTTGCCGACTATGGTCCGTCTAGTCAAGGCTGTGGTTTTTCCTGTGGTCATGTCTGGATGTGAGCGTTGGACTGTGAAGAAAGCTGAGCACCGAAGAATTGATGCTTTTGAACTGTGGTGTTGGAGAAGACTCTTGAGAGTCTCTTGGACTGCAAGGAGATCCAACCAGTCCATTCTGAAGGAGATCAACCCTGGGATTTCTTTGGAAGAAATGATACTAAAGCTGAAACTCCAGTACTTTGGCCACCTCATGGGAAGAGTTGACTCATTGGAGAAGACTCTGTTGCTGGGAGGGATTGGGGGCAGGAGGAGAAGGGGACGAGTGAGGATGAGATGGCTGGATGGCATCACGGACTCGATGGACGTGAGTCTGAGTGAACTCCGAGAGATGGCGATGGACAGGGAGGCCTGGCGTGCTGCGATTCATGGGGTCGCAAAGAGTCGGACACGACTGAGCAACTGAACTGAACTGAGCTTCCCTCACCGCCATTGAACCACACCTTCACTCCGCTTGGAATTTGTTGAGATTTCAGAACATTAAGTAACTTGCCCACGAAAATCCCTGAGGCTGCATTCAAGGTCAGGTCTCTGTGGCTGTAAACCTTATGGACTGTTCCAACAACCAGTAGTTTCTGCTCCATCACCTGCTCCAGAGTGATGGTTGTGTGCTTTGCCCCCCCGTCCCCCAGCGGTGGGGATGGGTTCGCATTGGGCTTTCTCGTTTGCCTGGGCTGGCCTCGTTTGCCTGGGCTTTCTCGTTTGCCTGGGCTGGCCTCGTTTGCCTCACTTGTGAGCTGAGACACACTCTGACCACATGGGGCGAGGCCTGATGAGAAGGCAGCGTGGCCCGGCAGTATAGAGGATGGGGCAGTAGCCAGGTCTGAGCCCAGATGCCCGCTCTGCCACCCCTAGAGTTGGGACACTGTGTGACTTAATCTCTGGACCTCCCTTTCCTGTTTATAAAACTAAGGTAAATGAGAGTCATGCTTCATAGGGTTGTGTGAAGATCAAATGAGCTGGGAAAGGAAGACATTTGAATGGTGCCTGGCATGCAGGAGGCATTCAATAAACGCTAATTGTTCTTAGCAGCATCCTTCCATTAAAACCACTTCTGCGGGAGAATCCATCCTTCAGAGTGTAGAACTTACTGCGTCTGCTACTGCGCCCACATCCTCCCCCACCTACTCTCGTGCAGAGATCCCAGGTCAAAGCGACAGTCTTTAGGCTTGTCAGCCGGAGAGCCGAAACCTCCCGCCCGGCAGGTTGCTCATTCCAAGCACGAGACAAAGGCCTGAGCTGGCTTTGTATGTAACTGAACTGATTAAGCCGCACGTTAGCTGGGGATAAAGCTTCTTACCGAATAACTAGGCTTTTGCTGAGCCAGGATGATAAATTCATTCTTAATGCATTGATAATAAAAAGAGATTTCCCACTAGCCCCCACCTCCTGCTGTGAGTTTCCGAAGGCTTTTGGACTCTATCCGTGTTCAACACCGCCATCTAGAGGACATCTGGAGCATAGCACCAGGACAGAGCAGATCGCTAAGTTTACTTCCCTGGTGGCTTAGAGGTTAAAGCGTCTGCCTTCGATGCGGGAGACTCTGGTTCGATCCCTGGGTCGGGAAGATTCCCTGGAGAAGGAAATGGCAATCCACTCCAGTATTCTTGCCTGGAGAATCCCATGGACAGAGAAGCCTAGTAGGTTACAGTCCACGGGGTCGCAAAGAGTCGGACACGACTGAGCGACTTCACCTTCACCTTCATAAGAGGTTCAAAGCAGACACTCTAGGAGGCCAAATGTGTTTACAAAATGACTGCCCGTAGTTACTTATTACCCTAGAAATAGCTTCTTTCTCTGACTGCATGTCCCTGCTACGTGGTTCTTTTATCGGAAGTAGTTTCAGCGATTGTGACATACATGGCTCATTGAAATATAAACTTTTTTTTTTCTTTCTTACTTTTTTTGAGTACCTCCTATGTGCATATACCTCACTAACACTGGAAGTAAGACAGAAAGGATTCGCTTGACTTAAAATGTCGGTGTGGCAGACACAGAGAACTTGTGGACCCAGTGGGGGAAGAAGAAGGTGGGATGATTTGAGAGAGTAGCATTGAAATCGGAGAAGGCAATGGCACCCCACTCCAGTACTCTTGCCTGGAAAATCCCATGGACGGTGGAGCCTGGTAGGCTGCAGTCCATGGGGTCGCTGAGTCAGACATGACTGAGCAACTTTACTTTGACTTTTCACTTTCACGCATTGGAGAAGGAAATGGCAACCCACTCCAGTGTTCTTGCCTGGAGAATCCCAGGGATGGCAGAGCCCAGTGGGCTGCCATCTGTGGGGTCGCACAGAGTCGGACACGACTGAAGCGACTTAGCAGCAGCAGCAGCAGCAGCATTGAAATATATGCATTGCTGCTAAGTCGCTTCAGTCATGAAAATGAAAAGTGAAAGTGAAATCGCTCAGTCATGTCCGACTCCTAGTGACCCCATGGACTGCAGCCTACCAGGCTCCTCCGTCCATGGGATTTCCCAGGCAAGAGTACTGGAGTGGGGTGCCATTACCTTCTCCAATATATACATTACCGCATGTAAAATGAATAGACAGTGAGAGTTTGCCTTATGACGCAGGGAACCCAAAGCCAGTGTTCTGTGACAACCTAAAGGGGTGGGGTGAGGAGGAAAATGGGAGGAGGGCTCAAGAGAGAAGGGACATATGTATACCCATGGCCGATTCATGTTGATGTATGGCAGAAACCATCACCATGTATTGTAGAGTAACTATACTCTAATTAAAAATAAAATTTAAAAAATGACACTGTGGGGATAAATAAAATAAGATTAGCTGAATTATGAATAGTACGTCACATTACCCTCGGTGCCTTGTACAAGAGAATCCCTGGGACAGGGGAGCCTGGTGGGCTGCTGTCTATGGGGTCGCACAGAGTCAGACACGACTGAAGCGACTTAGCAGCAGCAGCAGCAGCAGCAGCAGAGACAAAGCTTGGTGGGATTCAAAGGGAGGGGCTCACACTTCTTGAGTATCCACCATGCTGTCTGGACATTATCTCACTGTATGTCCACTCTGACCCTGCAAGATATGATAAGGGTTCCCATCTTCCAGCTGAGGACCTGAAGCCTGAGAGAGGTTAAGTCACTTGCCCGATGCTACCCAGCTAATGGATAAGAAGCCAGAATTCCAGTCTCGACCTGCCTGGCTCTAAAACTCTATGATGCCAGGCTGTCTGTTGAGGAAGAAGTAAAATTTGTGGGGAAATCGACCCTTGAATTATCTCAGTGATGTTAAGTATTTATCCCCAGGTGATGAATTTGATTTTCAGAAATAGTCAAAAATCTCTCTAGGCCAACTGATTCAATGAATAATGGGATTTGAGGGTTTAAGTGTGACTGTAAGGTGTGAAAATTGATTGGTGCCTATCTGCTGATCAACTGGCTGGAAGGTGTTTTCAGAAGTTGGGAAAACAAACACCTGCATGGCACAAGGTGTGGCTGACCCGGGAATGCTTTGAGGAGAGCGTGTCCTGCTGGGTTTCTGGCTCCAGTGAGTTCAGCATCGATATTTCCCTTTTTGTCCTCATGCTTCTAGTTCTGAGGCAAGAACTCATTTCACAAGAACTCACAGTGGGTCTCCAGACTCTTTTCAAACCCTGCCTAACAGGAGTCATTTACCTCCATTTGAGGAGGGAGATATGGACTTGAGATGAGTGACTCCCCTACAGGGTAGCCCAGTGATTCCACAGTGATGCCACTGGGATGTTGAGGACACATACTCAAACCACTTACCCTCCTCCTACTTCCCAAAGGAGGGAGTTACAGAGTAAGAGAGTTGATATTGTCATCCAGGAGAGACTCACATTGTTGCCTGCCCCACCATGGAAATGAGAGGCAACAGAGCAGGACAGAGTCAGTATAAGACAATAGGAAGAAAAGAGGTAGTCATGGAAGGCTTCCTGTAAGAAGTGGTGCCAAGAACCACTTCAAGAGGAAGAAAGGGGCAGTTGTAGCATCTGGATGTCTTGTTACCACACTACCCCCAAACCTGGTACCCAGAAGGATTTTTAATAATAGCCAAAGGAAATTTGTATGCCATGGGTGATCTTTTTCCCAGCTCGTACCTAATCTGGCTGTTCCTTCTCCAATCAAAGTTAACAGGCCAGGAACTAGCCTTCCCATTGCTACACAGCAGACTGGATTTAGATCTCCAAGGGTCAAGTTATAAAAGTGATCTGTGCTTAAGAGAGCCAGGCCCGCAGATGATCAGTGATCAGCCTCAGGCTGCAGGTGGATGTACCATGGTAGGCAGGTGGAGTGGGAGGCAAGTGGGAATTTTCCTTGGCCACCACATTTCCAAGGACCTTATATACGATGCTCTTGATGATGAGCTCCAGAATAAGTCTCCACAACTTTCCCCCAGAATCCCAGTGGTACTCTCAGCGGCCTTCAGCACGACATGTGGCACAGATGAAGTCACTGAATGATGATAAATGATGATGATGGTTTTGGAAACCATCATGACTTATATACAAGCTTCTTCATCCATCCATCCATCCATCACTCGTTCATTCCATCATTCATGTAAGTGAGGTACAGGCAAAGACCCAGAGGAAGAAGTGTGATCATTCTGAGGAGCCCACGTAATTCAGGATGTTTAGAGGATAGGAAATGAGGCTGGTGTTGAGAGATGGCCAGCCAGAGGACAGACATTGATGTGGTGGTCATGGGCGCCATTGCAGGATTCTCTAAAGGGGAGCCATGAGATCACTGTCATGCTTAGGAAAGATCCCTCAGGCTTCTGCGTGGACGATGGCCTGGAGGGGGTGACACTGGAGACAGGAATCCACCCAGGGAGAGATGAAAAGGCTAAACTAAGGCAGAGGCAGTGGGCACTGTTGTTGTTACTGTTTATTAAAATGGTGGCCCAGGGCTAAGGGATAAAGTAGAGAGGATCGCTGATTTTATCAAGGAGACAAACTCAGAGAGGTGCTTTGCCTGAGATCACAGAGTATATGAAAAAACTTCAAAGCACCCAGGCCCCCAGTTCCTAACCAGGACTCAGGATCCTCCAGCCTCTTCGTGTTTGCTTCTCACGCCTTCCCTCTGCTCATATCAGAGTTGCCCTTTTGCCCTTATCTTACAGATGAGAGAATAGAGACTCAGACACTGGGGGAGTTCCCAGGCTCAAGGCTGGCAGCTCTTTTCCTAAATCATATGTCTACCTGAATTTCCAGCTTATCTGGGAGTCCTGTGTTTATCTGGTAACCAGATCTTTTGGGAAACACACAAGGCCCAGCCAAGGGCACCGCCTGAAAGAAAGCGCAAAGGAGACGAAGTTGGGCGAGACCCACCAGTAGAGACGTGGACAGGGGACTATGGCTTCTTACAGATTCAGTTCCCCAGGCTGGGGAGACTTCCCCACTACGTGCACACACCACACACACCCACAGGGACACCCTTGCTGCTGGACCCCTTGTAGAGACCCACTTAACTCCTGCTCGCATTTTGGATCTCAGCTCAGATCTCATTCATTCATCCTGTACTGACAGACCTTCTGCTGTTTGTTCACATTCTTTCCTCTGCAAAACGCATCCAGTTAAGAACTGATCCGTTGTTAACGAGCACTAATGTCTCGCCACTCACACTCCCGTGGAGACAGACACTGTGAGCAATGTGCTGCTACGCTCCCTGGGAGTCAGATGACAGACTTCTTCACCGGTTCTGCCCTGAACTTGCTGTGCCACTTGAAGGTCTCCTTGTTCCTCTCCTCCTGTCTCATCTAGACCTGGGCAGGATTGCCACCAATCCTTGGACATTATGCCAAGGTCACCCCATGGTTTTCTGAGGATTGTTCTTTGAGATATGCCTCCCATGGGTTCCCTGTCCTCTTGGATTAAACTCCCAAGGGCTGTCCCATTGGTATGAATTTCCTTATAGTGAATGTCTATTGAAGACCACTAGTGAATTAGGAGCTGTATAGTCACTGAAGTTAATACCATTGTACCCAAGACAAACTTAAATTGGCCAGATCGTCAGGTGGCTGGCTTGGCTGGAAGGGACCATGGAGGTATCCAGCCCAGGGATGGTGCCGGTGGGGGACTCTGTTGACTTCGTTTCCACTTGCCTTCAACACAATTCTAATGTTTTTGAGGAGAAGTAATGGATCCAGGCAGAATGCTTACTTTTCCAAGCTCCTACTCAGCTAGTGTCACCACGTCACACAATTTTGTTTAATGAGATGTCAACAGAGGGCTGCAAGGTATTCCTGGAAAATGTTCTACTTTACAGATATGGGTATGCTCCCTGCCCCTATTCTTTTTCCTTCTTCTTCTTTTCTTTTTTTTTTTTCTTGCTTAAAAATAAAGGTGGGATGTGTGAGAAGGAGCAGTCATCTTGCAATGAGCTATGGAGACCAAAAAAATAACAATCACAGCACTTTGGTGAAACATTCCCAGCCATCCACAGATATGCCCGAGGCAGACATCACAAATCAATCACAGCACTGTTCCTAATGAGCCCAGACAGGGCTGCCTCAGAATCTCATTCAACCAGAGCATCAGGGAGCCACTACCAATTGATCACAGTTGGCCTCTGTGTGAAATCCATTAGCCCTATCTAACCTAACTCAAACTTTGCTTTTACCCATCATTTTGAATAAAAGTGAGCCTGGAGAGAAAAGAAAAGAGAGCTTCTGAGAGAGATGCTCCCTGAGAGAACTGCTCCAAGGAGGTAAGGGGGTAGCTCGGATATGTAGGAGTTTTGCAGCAAAAGGCAGGTAGTCATGGACATCAAAAAATTAGTGTTGATCAAAGAAAGCCAGGTAAGTCAAGTTAAGGCATTTAGCACTTTTCTGTGTATGGGAAGACACAAGAGTCTGGGCTCACTGAAATCATTCCTCAGATACACACCTCAGCCATCAGGACCAGAATCCTGGGTTTTCACATCCTGGGTCCCCTCCGGGCTCACCGTGGGGCGTGGCTGCAGTCTGATGGCTGCTAGATGGCAGGTGTTCTTTCCTTCCTGAGTTCCCTGGGGCTCAGCAGCTCACCATCCACGGTGGCTGCAACTGCTAATGACTCTGACACCTGTGTTTACGGATATGGCAGGAAGTATTCCATTTCTCAGAAGTGTCCTGGCCAGATCTGGAGCCAGTTCCCTCACTCCTGATAAGCCTGATGCAGTGGCAGGAGTGTGAGTTTGGCGCTGGAGACCCCTCGGGTTTTCTCCAGACTGTCCCACTCACTCTCTGTGTGACACTGGAAAGGCCCCTGCACCTCTGTGAGCTTTGGTCTTCACTGTGGCATGAAGACAGCCTTGCAGACAGCCTCACAGGCTGGTGGTGAAGACTAGCTCGGTGGATGACAGATTGAACTTAAAGGACCTTCAGTACCTCCTAGTGAGTTTCTTCGTTTCTTTCCCTTCCTAATCTGGCCCAATTCCACAGAAAGTGGCCAAAATTAGAAAAGCGTAACTGAGAAAATGGGGGACGAGACTGGTCTGACTTTCTCAAAATGAATTCTGTTCACTCCCAACCTGCCACCCCCATGTACGAATTTGTGACTTTGCCAGAAGCTAGAAGGAGCTAATCCCCTGCTCAGCTGGGCAGCGGGCTCCCTGCCTTGGGTGGTTTCCATGGCAAGCTGGGGCATGGAAAGTTATTAGGAAAGAAATAACTCTTCCCTTCTTGCTATCACTCTCCCTCCGGCCACCCCATCCTCTAGAGCAGTGGTCCCCAACCTTTTTGACAGCAGGGATCAGTTTCATGGAAGACGATTTTTCCACAAACCAGGGGAGTGGATGGTTTGGGGATGATTCGAGCACATTATATTTATTGTGCACTTTATTTCTATTATTACATCAGCTCCACTTCCGATCGCCAGGCATTAGATCTTGGAGGTTAGGGACCCCTGCTCTAGAGTGAGTACAAAGATATCTAGAAAGTGCAAGTGTTAATCGCTCAGTCATGTCTGACTCTTTTGTGACCCCATGGGCTGTAGCCCAGCAGGCTTCTACATCCACGGAATTCTTCAGGCAAGAATACTGTAATGGGCTGCCACGCCCTCCTCCAGAGGATCTTCATGACCCAGGGATGGAACCTGTGTCTCTTGCCTCTCCTGCATTGGCATTCTTTACCACTGTGCCACCTGGGAAGCCCAAATTAAAATATAAATAAATATTTTAAAAAGGCTACAAGGCTGGTAAGTGTCTAAGCTGGAACTTGCCTCACTGATCCAGAGCCTGTCCCACCTGCACCCCCTACCCGCTGCCTCAAGCCTCCCACATGAGATGGATTTTTGAATTCAGCATGATAAAATACCTGGCACGTTGTTGGAATCCAGAAAACATTAGTTCTCTTTCCTCTTTGTCTTCTAAAGTCAGGTTTCAGGTACAGTAAGTATGAGAGCATGAAAGTGATCTCTACTGAGGATCTCATTGACACCTTTCTTTGCTGGCTTGCGTAGAGAGGGAGAAAAGACCCCCCACAGGCCTGGGCCAGAAACTTGGAAAAGTTCAGCCCTCAGGCAAAACCAGCTCTGCAGCATCTTGAGAAATACTGATGGAAGTTGTGGGGCCTTGGTTTGGCGGCAGTCTCTACCCATAGGCACAGGCTCAAAGCACATCCCTCCAAAGGAGGGAGATGGAAATGGAAGCAAGATGCTTTATGTAGATGCAAAGCTGGAGAGAAGATAACAGGGTGACAGAGAAACCTGCGCACACAGGAGGGAGTGTGATGCAGGCCAGACGGGATCAGGTCGGGGCTGCAACCTTGGCCGAGTTACTGAGCTTCTCTGGTCCTCCCTTTCCATATCAGTCGGTCGAGGAATAGTAAGGGATGCTGATAATTCCCTCTTTGTTGACACTGATATTCACTCAGAATATTTTTGAAGGGCTACTGGTCAGTATCTATTCTGAATCCTCAGGCCATAACTGCCATTCCAAGTAGGTGGGTGGTGAGAAATGGACTACTTCCTGCCATATTAGAAAAAAAAAAAAATGATCCGTAATTGTACCACAGCTATGGTGAGCCGGTGAGCTCTCAAGAAACTCAGGAAGGAAAGAACATCTGCCATCTAGCAGCCATCAGCCACTCCCCATGGTGAGCCCCAAGGAAGCTCGGGATGTGAAAATAGGATACTGCCCCAGGTAGGTGAGGTGCTCATCAAAGGAATGATTTCACTGCGCCCAGACTCTTGCGTCTCCCCACACATAGAAAAGCACCAAATTCCTTAGCTTGAGATATCTGGTTTTCCTTTAACAAACAATAATATTTGGACAATCAGACCACCTGCCCTGTGTGGCAAAAACTTATCTATATCCAGGGTGGCCCTCTTGGCTCCTAGGGGCCCTTCTCTCAGGGTGACCTGAGATGCTCCCTCCTGGACTTGAAGTCCTAAAATTCTAGCTGAATAAAACATAACCATCAACTTTTAGATTGTGGACAATTTTTATTTCAACAGTTGTTTTACTCTGGATTCCAGGGTTGTCTGGGGGCAGAGCTCTCGGCTCAGTGCCTGGCACAAGTGTGCTCAGTTGCTTCAGGCGCATCTGACTCTCTGCAACCCCATGGACTGCAGCCTGCCAGGCTTCTCTGTCCATGAGATTCTGCAGGCAAGAACACTACAGTGGGTTGAGATTCCCTCCTCCAGGGGATCTTCCCAACCCAGGGATCAAACTTGCAGCTCCTGCATTGGCCGGCAGATGCTCTACCACTGAGCCACCTAATAAGCACTGGATATGAGAACCCTGCTGGCCCTTTTAGCAAGACCAGACCCAGGGAGCTCTCTTGCTGTTGCCCATCAACCGCAGGTGACAAAATCCTGCCTCGATAGCTAACACTTCTCCGTGCCAGAAGGTGCCCTCCCAGCCAGCCAATAGGGTCGAGGGCCTTGACAGAGGACTCACAATTGGTTTATCTTCTAGAAAACAAGTTCTGTTCTGGCCCCAGGGGGAAAATGGAGAAGCCAAGTCTACAGGTTTCAATCTGAAAAGCATTAATGCTATAAAGTATTTCAGTTCTAACCAAGGAGAGCAATAAAGCTGTGGGTAGCCAGCAGATGCCGAGGTGGGGAATTGCCGTCGCCACGGGCTTGATTACAGAGAACCGGTTCCTGTTCAAGAGGCAGCTGGCTACCTGGGTGAGAGGCAGATTTATAACTCGGAAAGGGTGGTGGGATGCCTGGGAAAGAAATCAGCATTGTCAAATAGCAGTAAGAGGTGGCGTGGAGTGAGCTTCTATAACCCCCCAGAATTGTAGCAAGTGCCCTATTGTCAAGAAATGCATGTGCGAGTTTAGTCACTCAGCCATGTCTGACTCATTGTGGGCTGTAGCCCACTAGGCTCCCCTATCCGTGGGATTTTCTAGGCAAGGATACTGTCTTTCCCTTCTCCAGGCAATCTTCCCGACCCAGAGATTGAACCCGGCTCTCTTGCACTGCAGGCAGATTCTTTACCATCTGAGCCCCTAGGGAAACCATTGTCCATGAATAGTAAGTACTGATAACAGCACTAACAATAACAACTCGAGCATAGATCAAGCTCTGCTTTGTGCCAGCCACTGTCTAGGTGCTTTACAAATATTTCCTTCCACTTACATTTTATACTAACTCCAAGAATACTGGAGTGGGTTGCCATTCCCTTCTCCAGGAGATCTGCCCAGCCTAAGGATCGAACCTCGGTCTTCTGCATTGCAGGCAGATTCTTTACTGAGCCACAAAGGAATCCCTTTGAGGGGATGGCCCCCTGAGATTAAGACTCTATGAACAAAGGCATTCCTGCTTCAGAAAGGAAGAACACAGGTCAAACACTGTCACTAACCTCTGGGTCCCTAGGAAGTAGGGACTTCTTGCAAGTCTGATCTCATCTTGGAGGAAAAGCAGTGAGCGGTCCTGATGAGAGATCTTGGTTCCCTGCGCAGTAACTAAACCTGGGTTAACCTGGATGAAAGGGCTTCCCTGGTCTCTCAGTGGTAAAGAATCTGCCTGCAATGCAGGAGACGCAGGTTCAATCCTTGGGTCAGGAAGATCCCCTGAAGGAGGGCATGGCAACCCACTCCAGAATTCTTGCCTGGAAAACCCATGGACAGGGTCATGGGTTTTCCCATGGGTTTTCAGAGCCTGGCAGGCTACGGTCCATGGGGTCACAAAGAGTCCGACACAACTAAAGCGACTTAGCACAGATGCACGCAACGTGGATGACTAGGAGTCCTAGCCACCAGGCACTAGAGGCTAGAAGCCTGAGTGACGCTGGCTGTTACCCTTATTTGAAAGCAAAAATGTTTCAAGAAGGCAAAAACTGTAAGAACAGGTACAAAGTTTCTTATTAGAGACACAGCACAATGTATGGGTGAGCACGCAAGAAAACAGTTTGTTTATCCAGCTCAGAAGCAGAGCAGAGATACACACCCAGACTGAAAGGGTATAGACAGCCTCTCCACAGAGGAGGAAGGCAGTAAGTCAGAAGCCAGGCAGAGACACACACCCAGAGAGGAGCGCTGGCGTCCTGGATGAGGAGGAGTGCAGAAAAGACAGACAGACATTTCAAACGTGCTCCTCAAACCCCAACTCAGGGAGACAGATACTGTGAGTCACAGGTGCCGACTGGCTTTCACCCTGCTTCTCCCATGGACAACTCCAGGCAGCCTGCTCCAGGGTAAATGGAAGCGAGGATTTATTTTTATTTAATGACAGTTGATAACTATCGTAAGCAAAGCCGGCTAGGCCTCTGTGTATTTATGTGTGTCTCCATCAATGTCTCCATCCATGTGTAATTAGAGTTTATAACTATCAACATCAACTGATAAGCAGAACATAGGGTATTGGTGAGTAGAGGACACTGTATTAACACCAGGAGTGAGCCAAAATGTCTCAGAGTTTCTACTCTTTTCATCAGGAAGCAAATTAGAGACACAGAGCTTAATGCTCAACCTCATTTTAGTGAACGGTTCCTTTTCTTCAGATTTGGCTGAGAACCATCCCCTCCCACTAGGGGAGAAAATACATATGCAGCTCAGAGCCAAGTGTTCTGGTACCCATGCGAGAGAGATGGAGGAGGCCACTGTGAATTAGCTCAGCACCCAGTTGAGGGTATAAAGGGGCAAGGTCAAAATGTCAGAGAGAGAAGATGTCTTTGAAGCGTGTTGCTCCTGTATTATGCAGATGTTAGTTGACCTCACTGCCTTTCACCTCACGCCTAGTGCAAGGGGCCTCACAGAGACCACTTGGAAAGTGGTCTTGAGTCTGAGTTACCTGTGATGCGAGGGCAAGGACCTACTCCTGAAGGGCCCCTGTCAAGAGGGTGGCCTGCTAGAGCATGAAGATCCCTCCCATTAGCAGATGCAAGCTATTATATATAAGCAGCTGCCCCAAACCTTTCTGACACTAGGGACTAATTTCATGAAAGACAATTTTTCCACGGACTGGTATGTGAGGAGGGATGGTTTCAGGATGATTCCAGCATATTGCATTTATGGTGCACTTGATTTCTCCTGGGCTTCCCTGATAGCTCAGTTGGTAAAGAATCTGCCTGCAATTCAGGAAACCCCGGTTCAATTCCTGGGTTGAGAAGATCCACTGGAGAAGGGATAGGTTACCCACTCCAGTAATCTTGGGCTTCCCTTGTGGCTTGGCTGGTAAAGAATCCGCCTGCAATGCAGGAGATCTGGGTCCAATCTCTGGGTTGGGAAGATCCCCTGGAGCAGGGAAAAGCTACCCACGCCAGTATTCTGGCCTGGAGAATTCCATGGACTGTTTAGTCCATGGGGTCGCAAAGAGTTGGACACGACTGAGCAACTTTCAGTTTCACTGACTTCTATCATTATTTCATCAGCTCCATCTGAGATCACCAGATATTAGACCTCAGAGGTTGAGGACCCCTGATACATAGGATGGATAAACAACAAGGTCCTACCTTATAGCCCAGGGAACTATATCCTGTGATAAGCCATAATGGGGAAGAATATGAAAAAGGATATGTATTTATATGTGTGTGTGTGTAACTGAACCACTTTGTTGTGCAGCAGAAATTAACACAACATTGTAAATCAACTATATTTAATATAATTTAAAAATAAATACAATTAGGAAGAAGACCCCTCCCAAGCAGCTCTACCCGGGGAAGAAGTCAAGCTGGGGAGACCCACAGGAGCCCACGTGGGGAAAACATCATCCATGCCAGGGAGCCAGGGCAGGGGCCCCCAAATCTCACAAACATGCCTAAAGGGGAAGTAAGTCCCATCCTGGACGCGCCTCCAATCTCATCTTACTCCAGAGCCAGACCACAACAGCACCCGTCAAGCACAAACGTCCAGGTCCCCAGCCTATTCGCCAAAAACGTGTTCTCTTTCTGGAGGTCATCGGGGGAGGCAGAAAGACAGGAGCCCAACCATCTTGACATTTCCCACTCCAGGCTTCCAGGGAGGCTGGTGAGCCGCTTAAAGTTCACAAATTTAAGAATTACAGAGGACTGGACATTCTATCACTGAAATCAGACTATTTTGAGACTCGCCGTGACCAAAGGACTTTTCATTTCCTGAAAGTGACAGGAAATTGAGGGACCTGCCTGAGATATCATCTTGGAGTGGGGAGAAAGGGGTGATAAAGTAGCTCTGTCAGACTCCTAAGAGGGAAAAAATGGAGAGTTGTTTCACAATTGCACCCTGTGGAGTTCCACTCTGTCAACATCGTGGTTATTTTCCTCCGCTGCTCTTCTCCAGGGAGCAGGGGCATCTTCCTGGAAGGTTAGGGAGCTGGGTGCGGGGAGGTGCTCTCGCTGGTGCTGGTTGATAATCTTTTGGTAGGCAGGCAGGTTTATTAGGTCAGCATCAGAAGATGCCGAAGCTGCTGGCCCACGAGCAGAAGAAAGAGTAAAGGCCCACAAGCAGAAGAGAGAGAGTAAAGATCAGAAGCAGCTGGAAGGAGATGGGAAGAGGAAATGTCAGGTCTGTGAAGGTACTCACAGAAACCAAGGGCTGAGACTCAGACTGCCCCAGACTGTCCTTTCTTTAAAGAGAAACTCTTCAACTAGCAAAGGCTTGAGAAGAGGGGAGGAGAGCAGTCCTAAGAATGCATCTAACACAGGAGAAATCCTTCAGCACAAAAAGATGAGCAGAGTGGTTGCTGGTAAGGGGGCGGGGCAGAAGGGTCCTGGCAAGAGATGCTGAGGGGCTTGTATTAGGATGAGGCAAGGTTGTGCCGCAGTAACTAACGATCAGCAAATTTCTGTTGACCTGAGATATGTCCTCCACAGACAGGCTGGGGACTCTACTTTGCACTGTCCCCACTCAGGGGCCTGGCATGAAGGAGCGGAATACGTCCTATGATTGAGGCAGAGGGAAAAGAAGTGTGGTGTCACAAGCTGGCTCCTAAAGCTTCCACCCCAAACTGACTCATCTTTTTTTTTTGCTGTGCTGAGTCTTCATTGTGACACATGGGAGCTCTTTGTTGTGGAGCATGGACTTCTCCAGTTCTGGCATGAGGGCTTCAGAGCTTGCAAGTTCAATAATTGTGGTGCATGGGCTTAGCCGCCCTGTGGCATGCGGGATCTTAGTTCCCTGATCAGGGATTCGAATCCAAGTGCCCTGCATTGGAAGGTAGATTCTTAACCACTCGACCACAGGAAAATCCCTGACTCACCTCTCTTGGGCTTAGAGATGGAAGACCTCAGGGACAGAGATGGGAGCTAGCATCTCACGAGAGACCAGGCTGACCTGCTGTTCCCGAGGCCAACCTGAATTGAATAAGCACACAGACTGAGAGCTGAGGGCATTCCCCATTCATCCCTTACTCATTCATTCTCCTCCTGTTGACCACATGTATGCACCAGGCAGGGAAAAGAATAATTGACAAGATACATGGTCCAAGGAATCACAGTCAAGGAGACTTGTTCTCTGAAAACTCCTTCAAATGAATTGAAATCGGGGGACAGTGTGATTGAGGGAAAGGAACCCTGGTTTTGGAGACAGAAAGCCTGACTCTGATCTAATTTGATTGTGTGGCTTTGGTCAAATTAATTCCCCTCTGTTGGTTTCACTTCTTCTGTCCTTTTCAGGGGTCTTGTTATTGCAGAGGTCAGGGCCTAGTCCACTAGCTTACTTGATCATAGAAAGGAGATGGGGACAAGTATCTGATGGACGCCAAGACCCCACAGGGTGGGTGGAAGTCTCTCCGTTGCTCCCATCACTCGGCCCTGCTGCTCTGTCCCACCTGCAGCCTTCTTCTCTTCTCAGTGATGGGGCTGCTCTGCTTCAGCATGCTCGCCCCAACCATGGCTGCTTCAAAATGAGACCCTCAGAGGCCTCCTTCTCTCAAACACATCGTCTCTTCAGTTCAAGCCCACAGCTAACAAATGCCGAGGAAGGAGAACGTGATTGGCTGGGGCTGAGTCTTGTATCCACAGCTGGTCCAATCAGCTCTGGCAGGGGGAGGAGCCACGGGTCCATTCGGTCAGGCCCGTGGCGCTGGACTTTCTAAGCGTAGGCTGCGTCTCTAAAAACTGGGCCTAGGGAAGAAGCAACGGGCATCCTCACTTCAGGAAGCAGGTGTAAAATGGTGACCATCATGTCTGGGTATCAACCCCCTGCTTTCAGTGGTACTTTCTTTCATGTTGCCTTCTGGAACTCGAAACAGAAATCTAAGCAAACTCATTCTAAGAGTTGTCTGCACATCACATTGGCCTAAAAGTGCTGCCGCAGAACGCAGTCCACTAACCAGATACTATAGGAGGCACCACCTCCTGTTCAGACTCAATAGGGGCATCTTACTTGAGAGGTTTGCTGCAAAGTCAGCTTCTGGGGGCAGTTGTTGTTACTTAGTCACTAAGCTATGTCTGAGTCTGTGCGACCCCATGGACTGCAGCCCACCAGGCTCCTCTGTCCACAGGGTTTTCCAGACAAGAATACTGGAGTGGGTTGCCATTTCCTTCTCCAGGGGATCTTCCTGATCCAGGGATCAAACCCACATCTCCTGCATTGGCAGCTGGATCCTTTACCATTGCACCACCAGGGGAGATTCCCTGGTGGGCAGGACCACTCCTAAATTTGGAGAACTTAAGCAAGAAAGCAAATAGAGACCATAAGTCTAAATATTCAAGAGTCAAGAATCAAGTGCTTCCCCAAAGAAATAAAACATGTTCTATCTCCTTACCTTGAAGAAATACCTTTATGAGTATATATCTGTATAGATATATATACACAAGTGCTAAGTCACTTCAGTTGTGTCCAACTCTTTGTGACCCTGTAGACTGTAGCCCACCAGGATCCTGTGTCCATTGGGATTCTCCAGGCAAGAATACTATGTACACACACATACACATACATATAATCTTTGTATACATACAAAGTCTTTGTGTATATAAAACCTTGCTATGGTTTATACATATAGTATATATATAATTTTATACACAAATATATCTTGTTTTATCTATATATAAAAATCTGACTATATTTTTTTAAATAACTGAAAGTCAGCAAAATATCAAGACAACTAAATTCAATTTTGATCACACACGTCTGGGAGTTCCTGTTAATGACACTGATGTTCAGAGAAGTAACAAAGTAAAAACATGCATTATTTATAAATATTATCTATTCCATAGAATTTACTTTTCCTGCTTTCATTTTTGCAGAAGCACTAATTTTGTTGTAAGAGTCAATATTCTCACATAATATGTGTTACATTGAATGTCATGTCAAATTAGACAACTTCTCTTGAGCCTTTGTAATTCTTAGGGAGTTTTTCAAAAATTATTATTATTACTAATTCCAACTTGGACAAACTGCTCTGCCGAGGCCATAGCAACTGGAATTGTCAATAAAAGTATTAAGAAAAAGAATTTTGAGGTTCGAACAAAGACGATGAGTTTTACATATCAGTTTCAAGCACTGAAAAGAGGCCGTAAATGAGAAATTATTTTCTCAGAGGACATTATTAAATATGTGAATTTCATTTTAAAGCCACTGTGATGGTTAATTTTATGTGTCAACTTGACTGGCCTAAGGGATGCCCAAATAGCCAGTGAATATTATTTCTCTCTGGAAGAGATTAGCATTTGAATCCGTCAACTGAGCAAAGCAGATGGCCCTTCCCAGGGCAGAAGGGCCTCATCCAACCCACTGAGGGGCTGGACAGAGCACAGAGGCAGAGGAAGGGCCCATTCACTCTCTGCTTAAACCAAGACACCCATCTTCTCCTCCCCTTGGCAATACCACCAGCTTTTCCTGGTTCTCCAGTTTGCGGATAGCAGTTTGGGGGATTTCTCGGCCACCATAATTGCATGAGCTAATTCCTACACCACGTTCCCTCTAATGAGCTAATTCCTATACCACATATTCTACTGGTTCTGTTCCAATTCTGATACACTATCACTTATCTCACAATTTTCACTGATGATGAAAGTGCACACACAGATTTAAGCATGAGATATCATTTATTACTTAACATCGTCAGCTGCTATGTTTGTGATTTTATGAACACTCCACTAAGTCGTGAGTTCATTCCGCCAGAAAAATGCATGATAACCAAAGAAGCCCAAATCTGGCCTTTTTCTTTAAGCAGGAAACAATGGCTGTCATGCTCTCTGGGAGGAAGGACTTGACAAGTTAATTTCAGCCTTTGGTAAGCCTTTTTGCTTACCAAAAGGCTCCTGGGGCTCGCACCCTCCCCATCCTCCAGTGCCCCGGCTCTGTCTTGGAGACCTGCAGCCACACGACCCCAGACAGCTGCCTGGAATTCCAACAGTAGCTGCCTTTGGTTTGGAGGATACAGGGCCAGAGATAGGAGGGTTTCCTGGCACCTGACAGGGTTGGTCGCAGGACAGATGCTGAAGGTTGCAGGTTGTCCTGGATGGACTCTGAGTCGTAGGTCCCCCGAGCAGAATACACAGAATACGCATATCAAAACACAGTTTGCTATGTTTAGTTTGAGCTGTCAAAGTGGGAGCCTCTGCACACACGGGGTCCAGGGTCAGGGGTCTAAGAGGGGCCAGCTGAGAGCTCTGGGATCCACCTGCCCATCTGGGTTTAAATAGAAGGAGCTCTCCACCTCCAGCAAGGCTCTGGTAGAACTCTCTGTGATCAACAAGGCCACTGGGTGCAAAAGGCAGGGGCAAGAGGTGGGGAGAGGACAAAACACGAACACCCAGCCAGGGAGGGAGGCCGATGACCCGAGAGAGGCCCGAGGGGCAAAAGGTCTTCCCTCTGCCTGCTCTTCCCATGGGGACAGCAGTGCAATCACGTTTAAAGGGTCTGCCAGTCTCATTTCTTGTTCTTCTCTTTGGGTCAAGGGACAGGACAGGAGGGTTCAGGGTCTCTGCAGTAACCACACAGTAACTCCGTGAGCATCCGTTCTCCTGGAGTCCAACACAAAAGCCTGCATCTCATTCCTGCACAACTAGAAGGACCTTGATAACCTCTGATAAACAGAAACCTGTTTCTTTAGAGAAGAGCAGTGCCTCTGCATGCATAACATTGGGGGAATTTTCCTGTGTTACTCCGATCTCTCAAAGGATATTAAAAATGAATCTAGTTCATAACCCCAGTACCACTTCTTCTAACTCCCTTTCTCCTCCCTTCAATTATTCATACTCTACACTCTGAAAATTTCCACTGGTCCACAAAGTAAACAGGTAGGGCAGTTAGAATGATAAGACACACTACAAACTGGGAGAAAATATTTGCAAAAACTCACATTTGATAAAAATGACTTGTATCCAAAATGTATTAAGAACTCTTGAAACTTTACAATAATAAAACAACCTGACTTAAAAGTAGGAAAAGATCTGAAACACACATCTCGCCAAAGAGATACATATATGAAAGGTTTCTTCATGCTTGGTTGTGGCTTGAGAGCCCGTTTCTTTTTTTAATCATTGAATCATAACCCATTTGATGGATCAGTGTCGCTGGCAAATAAGCATGTGAAACGATGCTCAACATCCTATGTCATCAGGGAATTGAAAATTAAAACGATGAGATATCACTGCACCTGTTAGAATGGCTTAAATCCAGAACACTGCCATCTCCTAATGGTGATGAGAATGTGAAGCATCAGGAACACGCGTTCATTGCTATTTGGAATGCAAAATGGTACAAAGCTTCTCCAGTCCTTCTTGTAGCATGCAGAATCTCTTCTAGCTGTGTCAAATGAACTCTCAGTTGGGGCATGTGGGAAGTTCCCTGACCGGGGATGGAACCGGGGGCCCTCTGCAGGGGGAGTGTGGAGCCTCAGCCAGTGAACCACCAGGGAAGTCCCCTTTGGTGGTTTCTTACAAAATTAAGCACGTTTTCCATTTGACCTAGCAATTGTGCTCCGTGGTGTTTACCCAAATGAGCTGAAAACTTATAACCACACAGAAATGTGCACACAAATGTTTCTATGAACTTTACGCATAATTGCCCGCAAACTGGAAGCAACCAAGGTGTCCTTCAACAGGCAAATGGATAAACAAATTGCGGTAGATCCATACAGTAGATTATTAGTCAGGGATAAAAGGAAATGAGCTCTCAAGCCAGAAAAAGACAGGAAAAAACTCTCATTGCTTACGGCTAAGTAACAGCAAAGTCAATCTGAAAAGGCTACATATTGTATGATTTCCAACTATGTGACGTTCTATGGAGACAGAGAAAGATCAGTGGTTGCCAAGCGTTCAAAGAGGGTAGAAGGGGAGAGATGGAAGATGGGTGATGGGGAACAGGGAGACTATTCTGTATGCTATTGTAATGGTGGATTAGTCATTACACATTTGTCAAAACCCATGAAGTGTACTGTACAAGAGTGAACCCTATGGACCCTAGTTAATGACAATGTCTCAAGAGTTTAATATATTTACCATGTAAAGTCTCCCACCTGACTCGACCCATTCTAAAGAGGCAATTCACTCTCTGTCCTTGCATCTCCTCTGCCACTTCCTCTACTGGTGGGATTGTTTCTCAATTACATTCAACTCATTTGAACTACCCACTCCAGTATTCTGGCCTGGAGAGTTCCATGGACTATGAGTCCATGGAGTCGCAAAGAGCCAGAGACGACCGAGTGACTTTCACTTCACTTTGTTCTATACAGTAACAAGGGAAACAAATCAAACAAAATCAGAAACTGAATCCTTAATAAATAAATGCAAGCATTATACAAAAGAGTCAAACAACAGAAAAGATGAAGGGTAAGAATTGGAGTAATATGTATGTTTTATATTTTAGCAGAATCAATGGATTTCAAAACACTAATCCCAGCCCAAAATTCTGTTCTTGGGCAGATTACCCTCTGGGATCTCAGATTCACCATCAGTAAAGAGGAACAGACCTTCTCTTTCTTTGTAGGTTAAGCAGGAGGATAGTATGTTTTTACATAGCAGATCCACTGTGAGAATTACATGAGTTAACATATGTATAGAAATTAGAAGAATGCTTGGTGCATTGTCAGGACTCAATAAATGCTAACTACTGTAGTTGCTGCTGCTGCTAATTTTATTACTGGAGAATATTCAGTCCACCAATGACTCTGGTGTTAAAACACAAGACATTCATATTTCAATCAAGAGAAGATGTTATTAAAAACGTGTGTGTGTACGTGTGTGTGCGCGCATGCGTTAGTCTCTCAGTCGTGTCCAACTCTCTGCGACCCCATGGACTATAAGCCCCCAAGCTCCTCTGTCCATGGAATTTTCCAGGCAAGGTTACTGGAGTGGATAGCCATTCCTGTCTCCAGGGGATCTTCCTCACGGAAGAATCGAACCTGAGCCTCCCGCATTGCAGACAGCTTCTTTACTGTCTGAGCGACCAGGGAAGCCTTATGGAAAACGAATGACTGTCCTAATGAGAGCAATATATGTAGTCTACCTACCATAATATACATTGAGTCTAAATTGACTCCTATGTGGTTATGAAAATAAATTTATTACAATTCTTAACAATAAAAGGGGGCGGGAAACAGGCTGGCCACTTGATTTTCAAAGACCTTTCCATATCTTACCTTTTCAGAAACGGCAACAGTTTCTGCTCCTTCTAGAAGGCGGCTGCATGATCTCAAAAGAAACCCCTGTCTTTTGCTTTTTCTTCCCGTGCCCCCAGGCAATTCCTGGAGGTGCCACTAGATGGCGGAAGGCGATCACGATGGTGCCGTGTCAGAGGGGCTGCCCATTTGTCTGCGGCCAAGGTAGCGGCAAGCTAGCAAGCCACCTCCCGCAGGCATCTGATTGATAACAGGGCTGTAATTATCTTTACACAATCCCGATTGCAGCTCTGTTGTAGCCTCGCTGTTAAATTAAACTGCACAAATAAATACTGTAGGCAACACAGCCTCCCCACCAGTCCCCACCCTGGTGGCTTCCAGCCTCATTAACATATCAAAACACAAACTCAGCCCTCCCACGTCCCTTCATTTTCATAACAAAAGGGCCCCGCCTTTCCTCTCCCCAGCAACCCAGTCTGTATTTAAATAGCTCTGTGAAGACTGATAACATAATTACTTTATTTCCCCAAGTCTAGCTCCAGGGTATATCTCCAATCTGTTTCTTCCAGAAGCTAGATGGATGGGTTTTATTAGGAAGAAATCAGCACCCCCGGTCCCATCCACCTCACCCCCACCCCCAGCTGCTCTAAAGCCAGTGGCTGGTGTAGGTAGAGAGAAAAGTCTGTCCTAAAGATTCCAGAAATTGGGCACCGGTCTTGCTTTAAAGCCAAACCAATCCGATGATGCCTGATGTCTCCGTGATCTTGGGTCAAAGTGAAGCACACGAAAAAATTAAAAATCACAGAAAAACAAACCTGACAACCCGATGGATGCGGTCATGGCTGGAGTTGTCGGCTGCAGGGCACAGTTGCTAAGTCATCTTAGGAGTTTGGGGGCCCCTGGAGACCCTCTGATCCCAGTTTCAGGGGTCAACTGTTGCTGTTGTTCTGCCGCTCAGTCATGTCTGACTCTTTGGGACCCCAGGGACTGCAACATACCAGGCTTCCCTGTCCTTCGCCTTCTCCCGGAGTTTGCTCAAACTCATGTCCATTGAGCCATCCAACCATCTCATCCTCTGTCATCCCCTTCTCCTGCCTTCAATCTTTCCCAGCATCAGGGTCTTTTCTAATGAGTCGGCTCTTCACATCAGGTGGCCAAAGTATTGGCGCTTCAGTATTAGTCCTTCCAATGAATATTCAAGACTGATTTGCTTTAAGATTGACTGGTTTGATCTCCTTGCCTTCCAAGGGACTCTCCAGCACCACAGTTCAGAAAGATCAATTCTTTGATCTTTCAGCCTTCTTTATGGTCTAACTCTCCCATCCATACATGACTACTGGATAAAAACATAGCTTTGACTATAGGGTCAACTGAGTGCCCTATTTGTTTTCACGAAATGTCTCAGGTATGAATACATCTGAATTTTTTGGAGGGATCCACTGTCTTCATCAAGTTCTTAAATCTTGAGAACCACTGTGTCCCCTAGTCCTTGCAGTCTGCTCATTCCAGGAGAGAGGAGAGGGTGCCCAGGACCCTGCCCAGGACTCTCTGTCTCCTGGTGTCACTGCATTTGACCACCCGCCACTCTGCCTCCTTGTGCCCCCACCCCCACCCCCCACTCCCCACCTCAGGAGCCGAGCAGACACATGGATCACAACCTCATTCTCCAGTCCAGGCCCTATGCTGTGCACAAGTCAAAGTGAAAGTGTTAGTCACTCAGCCATGTCTGACTCTTTGTGACCCCATGGACTGCAACGAGCAGACACATGGATCACAACCTCATTCTCTAGTCCAGGCCCTATGCTGTGCACAAGTCAAAGTGAAAGTGTTAGTCACTCAGCCATGTCTGACTCTTTGTGACCCCATGGACTGCAGCTCATCTGTCCATGGGATTCTCCAGGCAAGAGTACTGGAGTGGGTTGCCATTTCCTCCTCCAGGGGATCTTCCTGACACAGGGATCGAACCTCGGTCTGCACTGAAGGCAGATTCTTTACTGTCTGAGCTCCCAACAGGTGGGCCCCAAAGCTGGGCTCTATAGCGGTAGGGATGATAAGTCCAGCCCGGGGGTGGGCGGAGGAGGGAGAGGTTCCAGGCGTTCACCAGGTTCCACTGCAGGACAGCCTTCAAGTCAGCAGCACTGGAGATTTCACGGAACACAGACTGGACCTGCAATCCCATGCTTGCCAATAGACCTCTTTCTTCCCATCACTGTGGCTTGGGATGGGCTCAGATATCAGAAGAGCTTGAGCCAAACCGGGCTGAGGGTGAGGATGGAGAGCAGCGCAGGGTAGACCAAAAGGTGGGTGCGGACGGCCAGCTTCTGGCTGTGGAGCAGGTGCTTTTGTTAGACCCTGACTTGCTCTAGAGGGACACCGGCCATCATCCCCGCCCTCCATCAGCCCATCTGGCAGGTGCTCCGGGAGCTCTGTGGTGTGGGAGGGAGCCCTGGATTGGGGGAGGGAAGCCTGGAGTGGTCCACGTGGGGGCAGCCGACTGCCTTCCAAGGATGGTGATGGAGAGAGTGTACCTTGAGAGGGGGAGGTGCCTGCACGCTGGGAGAAATGAGGGCGAGGGAGAGACGGGGAGCAGGGCAGAAAGGCCTCCTCAGGGAGAGAATCACCCCTAATCCCGCTCAGAGGTCCAGAAGGAGCCTTCTCTCTTGCAGCCCCAACCTAGAGTCTCTTCCCTCCCCCACTCACCTGCCCGGTAAGCGGAGGAGAAGGTGGGGATGGGGTGGGGGTGGCTGCCAGCTTCCTGTCTCTTCACCTCTGGAAAGGGCATCCAAGGCCCAAAGGCTGTGCTAGGCGCCCTCTCAGCCCTGGGCCCCCGGGCACTCTTGGCTATTTTGTTGTTGTTGTTATGAAGCCTGGGGTCAGGGGAGGCCCCACTGGCTCCTGCGGGGACTGTTGTCACACACACTCCAGGCTCTTTCCCCTCCAGCTCCCCCGGGGTTCGTGCATTTCTGCTTTCCACAAATATTAATTAAAACTCTATGTGTACAGAGCTTTACACTAATCACTTAAAAGGCACACAAAGCCTCTTGATGAAAGTGAAAGTGGAGAGTGAAAAAGTTGGCTTAAAGCTCAACATTCAGAAAACTAAGATCATGGCAACTGGTCCCCTCACTTCATGGCAAATAGATGGGGAAACAGTGGAAACAGGGTCAGACTTTATTTTGGGGGGCCCC
>SJYT01006870.1:278983-299421 GCA_006410635.1 Cephalophus harveyi | reverse complement strand
GCAGTATGCGAACACTTAGGTGAGGCATGTGAGAGCGAGTTCCCTGACCAGGGATCGATCCCAGCCCCCCTGCACTGGGAGCGTGGAGTCCTAGCAATTGGGACATCAGGGGAATCCCCTTCTTTCACTTAGAGTTATGTTATCGAGGTTCATCCAAGTTGTAACAGGTGTTTGTGAAAGTGAAGTCTCTCAGTCCTGTCTGACTCTTTGTGAGTGTAGCCCACCAGGCTCCTCCGTCCATGGGTTTTTCCAGGGAAGAATACTGGAGTGGGTTGCCATTTCCTTCTCTAGAGGATCTTCCTGACCCAGGGATCAAACCCGGGTCTCCAGCCTTGCAGGCAGACGCTTTAACCTCTGATCCACCACGGAATCCTGGCAGGCGTCAGTACTCTACCTTTTATTTCTGAGCCATATTTACTCTGTGGATACCCATATTTTACCAATCAGCTTATCAGCTGAGGAACATTTGGGTTACTTCCATTTTCTGGCTGTTAGGGATAATGCCACTGTGAACACGCACGCACAAGTCTTTGTAGGGTGTGTCTTCAGTTCTCTTGGACGCCCCTAGAGTGGGATTTCTGGTCATATGGTTGGCTCACGTTTCACCTTTTGAGGAACTGCCAGACTGTTTTCCAAAGTGGTTGCACCATTTTGCATTCCCACTAGTGGTGTATAAGGGTTCTGATTTCACTGACTCTTCTTATGATCTTTTTGATTACAGCTGGCCTATGGGTGGGGCTTCCCTGGCGGCTCAGCCATAAAGAACCTACCTGCCAATACAAGAGACGTGGGTTCGATCCTTGGGTGGGGAAGATCCCCTGGAGGAGGAAATGGCAACCCACTCCAGTATTCTCGCCTGGGAAATCCCGTGGACACTGGAGCCTGGTGAGCTTACAGTCCATGGAGTCACAAATAGTCGGGTGTGACTGAGCGTCTGAGCACACAGGGGTGCTAGTGGGCACAAGTGTGCCCTTTTGGCTCGAGGGGTGAGGCTATGGAAGTGGATGGTTAAGTTCTGTTCCTGCCTTATTGTATCCAGGAGATCTGAACACCTAGGGTAACCTGACCTGAAACTGCTTTCACACTTTCCTCTGCCCAGGCTCTAACAAAGACTAGATCAGGCCCCGCTTCTGCTGGAGCCCCTGGGGATCAGTTGTCACCTGGATGGCCTCAGTGTCCAGGCAGGACTAGTGCTCTAACCATTGGCCTGTCCCCACGGGGGGGATGACGTGGGGGTAAGACAGCTCTGACAGTTGCCCTCATACCACGAGCTCCAACCAGCTTCTCCCCCGTCATCCCTTCAGGCCACCCAACTAAGGATTCTTGGCTCAGCTCACCTCTGTCTGTCAGCTCACACCAATCCCCTGCTCCAAACTCTGGCAGGGGATCCAGAAATGGTGGCCTCAGGGGCTGCCTGAAAACCATCAGGAGTCAATGCTGCAACCTGCCTGAGTCTGGGCAGACTGGGGCTGGGGCTGAACTCATGCAGTTGTGTCTGACTAGCCCAGGAGAAAATTGCACTGTCTGTCACTGTCAGGATTATCAATAGCAGCACAACTCTCTTAGAAGCCAAGATGGATAACTCAAGCTACCAGCTGGGCTCAGGGAAGCTGCTGGGTACTCGCCCAGGGTCCCAAGGACTCTTTATCACCCTAGCATCAATGCTATCTTAATGTCCCTGCAGGCTCTTCAGGGTGTTGAGTTTTGAATCTGCCATTTGTTGAATTCTGAAACTCAGCAGGGAAGAGACCAACGCAGCAGGCTTATATGCATAAAGCTTGTCAGCATCCAAACAGCCTTCAGCCTCCGTCTGATTCGATCTTTCTATCAGCCCTGTGTCAGTCAGGGTGAACACTGGTATCCCCATTTCACAGATGAGGTAAATAGTGTCCAGAGACTCGGAGCGACATGTTGCTGTTGGAGGAAGAACTGAAAAATCTAACCATAATAGATAGTCTGACTCCAAGAAGAAAATGCTTTCTAAGCTATTGGTGTCTCTTGGTTTGAAAAGGGGACCCAGGATAAAGAGCAGCAATGAGATATGCATGCACACGCGTGTTGAAGTATGCAGAGGAACAGCTGAAAGGTCATTCCCTAGTGGTCTTGGTGAGGAAGGGACAGTGCACAGGAAAAAAAAAAAAAAAAGGGAACACTATTCAATTTTTCTTTATACAGTTCTCCATGATTTTAGGGCTTCTGGTGGCTCGGATGGTAAAGAATCCACATGCAGTGCAGGAGACACAGGAGACGTGGGTTCAATCCCTGGGTCAGGAAGATCCCCTGGAGAAAGGAATGGCTACCCACTCCATTGACTTTTTACAATAAGCCTGTGTTGTTGTAGTAATTTAAAATATATAAACAGTCAAGAGAAACAATAGTATAGCCTTGGGGCAAGATCCTGGTTCCCCGGCAAGGGATACACACAACAATATCTTTGAGCTATTTTGCAGATACTGAAACCCCCTCCCGGAGAAGGCGATGGCACCCCACTTCAGTACTCTTGCCTGGAGAATCCCAGGGTTGGGGGAGCCTGATGGGTTTCAGGCCATGGGGTCGCTAGGAGTCAGACACGACTGAGCGACTTCACTTTCACTTTTCACTTTCACTTTTCACTTTCATGCATTGGAGAAGGAAATGGCAACCCACTCCAGTGTTCTTACCTGGAGAATCCCAGGGACGGGGGAGCCTGATGGGCTGCCGTCTCTGGGGTCACCCAGAGTCGGACATGACTGAAGCGACTTAGCAGCAGCAGCAGCAGCAGAAACCCCCTCCAGGTGGGAGAAGTTAACAATTAACAATGGTATGCTGTCCACAAACATGTAGACCTCAGAGTAACTGGTACCCGAAGTCTGATGATGCTGACTCCTACTCACTTTATCACCAACCCATCAGAAGAATATCCGCGAGTTGATCACGCCCTCTTTGCACCATTACTATAAAACTTCACTCTCCTCTCCAATCTGGGTCACAGCTTTTCAAGGCAGGAAACCCTGCGTCTCCCTTTGCCTGGTAAAGTAACCAGGTTACTATCCTTTTATACACCACCCCAACAAAAAGGGTAAAAAAAACTAATGCAGAGTCCATGAATCACCCCTGAAGTATCACCTGTGTACTGGGCTAATGAAAATCATTTACTGCAAAGGAAACGTGTGCCCCGGGCCTTACTGTCCCTGTGGGCTATTGCGGGGACCCTCTGAGCAGGGGCTGTCTTGGTCCAGGGTGTTGCACACGTTGCAGTAGGTGGGGCAGGCTGAGTTTGGAAGAGGAACATAAAGGTGAATGGCAGCAGGAAATATATTTCCTTTCCAAAATGACTGCATGATAAAATGGAGGATTTTAATCAATTCACAGGGTGGGAATTATTAGCAGTCTGAGCCTTCATTGCTGCCTCAGGCATTGGACTGACCCCACTGAGACCCCGCTTTCCTCAGTGACAGCAGGATGGTTTTCTGTTTCATAATCTTTTCTCTCATTGTGGGAGGAAAAATAAATTCCCCGGGTGGCCTCCCTGCAGCCCCAGCCCAGCACACCTAACGGGAGCAGAGCTGTGTCCGTTCCTTCAGCTAGCAAACATTGAGCACTATTTTCCTGTCTCTGTGATTCTGCTTGCAGCAGGCACTGGGGATACAGGCATTGCAAGAAATGTTCTGGATCACAGACTTCACAGTGTAATTACAGAACAGGCAGAGACCAGGACAGGCGACGAAGATATTGAGGAATTAGAAATGGTTTATTCATTCATTTATGCCAAAGGGAAATTTAAATACAGAGATCTTAAGCTTAGAGATGAAGAAAGCTAGAGGCGAAGAGTCCAGTGGAAGAAAAATGAAAAATAAGGCTAGTTCACACTGGCTCTTGAGAGTAGGACAGAATGCTTGCTTGCTAAGTCCCTTCAGTCGTGTCTGACTCTTTGCGACCCCATGGACTGTAGCCCTCCAGGCTCCTCCGTCCATGGGATTCTCCAGGCAAGAATACTGGAGTGGGTTGCCATGCCCTCCTCCAAGGGATCTTCCCGGCCTAGGGATCAAACCTGTGTCTCTTTTGGCTCTTTCATTGGCAGGTGGGTTCTTTATCTCTAGGGCCACCTGGGATCCAGGGGTAAAATGCAGGGTATAGAGGTGGGTGCAATGTGAAGAACTGACCTGCAGGGGGCAGTGTGACTCCTACCCCGGCAGGTACATTGCCGGGAACGCCCTGGAGAGATTTCTCCAGATCCCCTTAGGGACCCTTGCAGCTGTGGCCTTCTAAGATCCATTGTGTCTCTCCCTGATGGAATGACGTCATCAAGGTCAGGCCTATTGCACTTCCCAGCCACCTCCATCCTCACCACGGGGCTCCAAGCTAAGGCTCTTTCTCACCCCCTAGCTCTAACCTGCCCCCTTACTTGATGGCACCCTAAGGCATCCTGCCACTTCTGAGGTCACTAGGGCATATCCCCTGGTCACTTCACTGAACGGCATTTGGGAATATTGTGGTGACTCTCACTGAGGACCTGTACGAGGTGAAACATCAGGCCCTTCACACCACCCGTTGACTCATTTGAGAAAAGCTCTCCAGCACCTTCCATTGTGGGCTTGATTCTGATGGCACCAAGCCCAGGCTTGTACTGCTCACCGCACAGCAGGCCAGTAAATTGAGAGACGAGTTATTGGGGCAAGCAATTGTGACTTTATTCAGAAAGCCAGCAGAAGGAGAGAATGTGGACCAGAGTCCCAAAGAACCATCTTTCCTGAGTTAGAATTCAGGTTTCTTTGATATTAAAAGGGGATGAGGGTAGAGTCNCAGGCCAGTAAATTGAGAGATGAGTTATTGGGGCAAGCAATTGTGACTTTATTCAGAAAGCCAGCAGAAGGAGAGAATGTGGACCAGAGTCCCAAAGAACCATCTTTCCTGAGTTAGAATTCAGGTTTCTTTGATATTAAAAGGGGATGAGGGTAGAGTCCTGCTTCCACCCTGACTCCAGAGGGGATGTGTTGATTTCTTCTTGGCCTGGTCAGGATATTTCCTGTGAGCTGAACCAAAGTATTTTAGCTCAACACTCGTGACCTAGGAGGCAGGGTTCCCAGAGATGGGCCATGATGTTTAATTTAAGCTTATAGGCAATATTCCTATAGTGAGTTACTTGTAACAGAATACAAAGGTTCTTCCTTAATGCAGTGTAATCACTAGAGCGGGGTCTCGAACAAGTTTCTTCCCCAGTGAGGGAGACAGAAAATGAGCAAATGCATCAAGCAGAGGCAGACAAGAGGAAGAAGAAGAAATCAGAGGAAGAAGTAAAGAGTTCTTGGGGTTGCTTTAGCGAGGACGGTGAAATGAAGCTTCTACAGGAGCCGAGATCTGAATGACGCAGAGACAGGGAGAGAGCCACGTGGGCCGTCGGAGAGGAGCTTCCTGGGCTATGGGGATACCACGTGCAGTCCCTGCACAGGAACATGCTTGGAAGTTTTGAGAAAAGCAAGGAGGTCAGTGTGGCTGGAGCACAGGAAGAGTATGAGTCAGCTCAGGCTTTCATGAACAAATAGCACAGACCGGGTGGCTTAAAGAGCAGATGCTCAGTTTGTCACAGGTCTAGAAGCTGGAAGTGCAAGGTCAAGTCAAGGGGCTGTTTCTGGTGAGAGCTCTCTTGTTGGCTTGCAGGTGCTGACTTCTTGCTGCGTGCTCAGCTGGCCTTTTATCTGTGTATGCACAGGGCAAGAGAGGGAGAGAGGGGTGGTGGGATGGATGGTGGGAGAGAGGGACAGGGAGGAAGGGGGAGAGAAAGAGAGAGAGATGGGGAGGGAAAGAGGGGAAGAGAAGGAGGGAGAGAGAAAGCAAATGAGAGAGCTCTGGCCTCCTCCTCCTCTTATCAGAACTCCAGTTCTATCAGACTAAGACCCGCGCCATGAGCTTGCTGCTGCTGCTGGTAAGTTGCTAAATCATGTCCGACTTTTTGCAACTCCACGAATGGTAGCCCTTCAGGCTCCTTTGTTCATGGAGTTTCCCAGACAAGAATACTGGAGTGGGTTGCCATTTCCTTCTCCAACCCTATGACCTTATCTAACCTTAATTAACTCCTTAAAGCCCCCATCTTCAAATACAGGCACATAGGGGATTAGGATGTCAACATAAGAATTGTGTGTGGGGCGGGGTGGGGGGGCTAATTCAGTTAACAGTGAGCTAGTCCATCCTAAAGGAAATCAGTCCTGAATATTCATTGAAAGGACTTATACTGAAGCTTAAACTCCACCACTTTGGTCACCTGATGCAAAGAACTGACTCATCTGAAAAGACCCTGATGTTGGGAAAGATTGAAGGTGGGAGGAGAAGGGGACGACAGAGGATGAGAAGGTTGGATGGCATCACCGACTCAATGGACATGAGTTTGAGTAAACTCCAGGAGTTGGTGATGGACAAGGAGACCTGGCGTGCTGCAGTCCATGGGGTCACAGAGAGTCGGACATGACTGAGTGACTGAAGTGGACTGAACTGAGGGAAGGGGCGTGGTAAATGGGATCAGATTGATCAGCCTCTCCTCGAACATACAGCAGTGATCCAGGAATGAGGGGCAGTGGGGAATGACAGAGAGAAAGGGCTATTGCAGGGGCTGGGTGGGTTGAGCATGGAGTGGGCGAGAGAAGGGAAGCCAGGGTACGAGAAGCAGGGCCAGGCTGGAGTGCAGGCCATTCATCCTCTGTAACAGGAGGGAAGGCAGGCTGTGGGTACAGAAGCCTGCTGCACGTGTGGGGGCCGAGGTCTGGTGACAGGAAGGTGGCGGATTTCCCGTTTGGTTGCTTCTATTTTCTCAGTAACGTAAGATTCATGGCATCAACCAAGATGGAAGAGTGGGTGTTGTGTTGGAGCTTTAAGGGGAGAGAAAATGGTATGAGATAGTCATCTCGGAGAATAAGAGCATGCATTGATCTGGGAGCTGAGACAGGGCTGTTGAGCAATGCCAGGGCCGCTGGAGGCCGGTGGTCATCATTTACAGGGAGATCGGACAGCACAGTGTTGCATTCCCTTCTCAGGTTGAGGGAAGGGGTGGAAGATAATTAGATTTAACCAGGTTGGGATTTAGCCAAGCAAATACAAGAGAAGGAGAGAGTGATAAGAGTGCTGGCCTACAGAAACTCAGCTGGGTTGGGATTAGAGTGGAGACGTGAGGCTGGTGATAGAAGAGCCTCATGAGGTGGCAGGTTCTTAGCAACGCCAGGAGGGGAGATTATTATTATGTTACTGATAAATAAACTCAGTAGATAAGCTCAGATAGATAAGTCATCTGCGTAGTCAGTGGAGGAGCCATATTTCATGGGCTTCAGAATATGAATGCCAAGAAAGTGAAATTCAGAGAACCAAGCATTTCTGTCGGTGATGTCTCTCTCTTCCCTCTTCTCACCTCACCTGCCTTCCCTCTCGCAATCCCACCCCCTCCACAGATGGGGTGATCAGCTCTTCTGGTCCACAGGGAGATCGGACAGCACAGTGTTGCATTCCCTTCTCAGGTTGAGGGAAGGGGTGGAAGATAATTGGATTGAACCAGGTTGGGATTTAGCCAGGCAAATACAAGAGAAGGAGAGAGTGACCAGGGTGCTGGCCTACAGAAACTCGGCTGGGTTGGGATTAGAGTGGAGGCGTGAGGCTGGCGATAGAGAGCCTCATGAGGTGGCAGGTTCTTAGCAACGCCAGGAGGGGAGATTATTATTATGTTACTGATAAATAAACTCAGTGGATAAGCTCAGATAGATAAGTCATCTGCCTAGTCAGTGGAGGAGCCATATTTCATGGGCTTCAGAATATGAATGCCAAGAAAGTGAAATTCAGAGAACCAAGCATTTCTGTCAGTGATGTCTCTCTCTTCCCTCTTCTCACCTCACCTGCCTTCCCTCTCGCAATCCCACCCCCTCCACAGATGGGGTGATCAGCTCTTCTGGTCCAGGACTGAGGGGTTTCCTGGGACATGGGACATTTCGTACCAGAATGGAGAAAGTCACAGGCAAGCAACCATGTCGGTGATGTCTCTCTCTTCCCTCTTCTCACCTCACCTGCCTTCCCTCTCGCAATCCCACCCCCTCCACAGATGGGGTGATCAGCTCTTCTGGTCCAGGACTGAGGGGTTTCCTGGGACATGGGACATTTCGTACCAGAATGGAGAAAGTCACAGGCAAGCAACCCACACGTACACACATGCACCGAGAAAGAACTACAATTGCTTAGTTCTACCTTCTGCTGACCGGCTTCCCAGGCAGCGCTTGTAGTAAGGAACCCGGGTGCCAGTGCAGGAGACATAGAAGACACTGGGCTTGACCACTGGGCCAGGAAGATCCCTGGAGGAGGGCATGGCACCCCACTCCATTATTCATGCCTGGCGAATCCCAGGGACAGAGGAGCCTGGCAGGCTACGGTTCATAGCGTCGCAAAGAGCTGGACACAACTGAAGCGATTTAGCACGCACACACCTGCTGACAAGGGCAATGGAAAATCCTTCTCTCCTGCACTGAACCTGTCTCCTGTCTAGACATCTCTGCTGGGTGGAGGTGGCCAAAAGGCAGGGCCCAGCAGATACTCCAGTCGAATGCACACAGCAGATTCTGCTGCCCTAATGTGCTCTCAACAGCAGATCTCTGCAGCCCTCTCCAGCCCCACTTATATCTCTGTAGCTAAGGGAAAGTTCCGAGCAAAAGGTAACTGCAGGCTTACTGCACCGTGACAGCTGCAAAGGAGACAAACAGAAAGAGGGTGTGAGTGAGAGTAAAAGTGAGAGAGAAGGAAAGGGAAACCGAGTTTGTGCCCATCTCCCCAGCCCAGGAATTCTGTGGGAGACAGAATTGTGTTCCAGACGCTGTTCCAGAGCCCTTCCCTGTGGAGGCTGAAGTTGACAGTGAGGGGACAGGATTAGGGCTCACAATTACATCCTGTGCCACCTTTTTATTAAAAATAAATAAATAAATAATGCTTTTGGATAGTAACCTATTTTGAATACGTAACCTCCAAATGTCAAAATGGAAAGGATACCTGTGAGTGAACAGAGGAAGGCTCCTGTCCTCCAGCCGGAGGCCACTTTGCTATCAGTTTCTTATGGGCCCTTCCAAAGATGCTCAGTGTATATATCACCATTAACTTGTAAAACCTGCATCTTGCTCTTTTCATGAAACAAAAGGTCATGGAGAGTCTTCTTCACCAGTACATAAAGGCATCTTCCGTCAGAATATAAGCTCTAGAGGGCAAGGACTTTTTTACACCATGGTTACCATTGTATCTTCAGCACTTAGAACAACACCTGAAGCAAAGGAGGAATTCAGTAAATGTTGGGTTGATTGAGTGAATCTTTTGTTCTTTACAACATTTCATTGAACACATGTGCAATGATTTGTTTAATTTTAGAGGGCAAGGACTTTTTTACCCCATGGTTACCATTGTATCTTCAGCACTTAGAACAACACCTGAAGCAAAGGAGGAATTCAGTAAATGTTGGGTTGATTGAGTGAATCTTTTGTTCTTTACAACATTTCATTGAACACATGTGCAATGATTTGTTTAATTGTACCCTTTAAGGCTTTTATTTGCACACTTTTCATCACATAAATAATAAATAACTTGGTATACACTGGTGCTTCACATATTTGTGAGCCTATTTGAAGGATAAATTCCTAGAACCGCAATTCTTAAATCAAGGGTGTGTATTTCTGCAGTTTTGATGGATAGGGCCTTCCATTATGTCCTGTGTAAATTCTCAACAATTTCATGAGTTACTCCATGCCTTTACTGTACACTTTGTATATCATCTTTTTTTTTTTTTTGGTTTCTGTTCATTCAGCCTTCCCCTGTTGTATACATATATGTAACATAATGAATACATATATAGCAGTGTTTCTCTCCAGTTTGTGATATTTCTTGTTTTATGGGCTTTTATGAGCCTTGTCCCTGCTCCAAAGCCAGCCTTCCTAAGGGTGTTAGGCACAGTGGAAAGGTCACAGACCTACATCCAGGTATTCCAGATTCGTGGAGTGGTGGGTATGGGATAGAGAGAGAGAGAGTCTTAACTGAGGCACTGATGTTTAGGGCTGAGTTGAGGATGCCTAAAATCCTCAGCATTTCTCAGGAACTTTTCCCTAAAGCCCTCAGGGGACCATTCCAGTTACCTATGGATTCTTCCTATCAATCTCTCTGTATATTAAATTCCCAGCTCACTCTAATTACTTATTGATTAGCCCCAGGATAATTCTAGCATAGCTGGGGGCAGTAAGGCTATTTCTTTTTGAATCTCAGGTGGAAGAAAAAATTCGCTCAGAACTTTGCAAACTTTTAGTCTCAACTAATTTACTGCAAACCCCATTTACCTGCCTTTTCTGATACTTGGCCTTCTTCCAACAGCCAATGGTGTTTTAATTCCCTCTAACAGTTCTGTTGTGCCAATGTCTGGCTTGACAGCTAGAGATCCTTATAAACTTCCAAAGGTCTACTCCCCAGGGGACATTTGAGAAAGGAGAAGCAAGTGGTTCCCACCCCTCGTAAATCTCTGCTAGACATCCCCCCACACCTGGAGCAATGTTGATGGAGTCTGGCAGTGTGGGACTATAAATATAGTGCCTGTTCTTTGTGCTACAAATCTTTTATTCAGACTTATCTATTCACTCATTTGTCCAGTCAGTCCACTTCTATGGGGTCCTGGAGCATTCACTCTGAGACAGACTTCAAGTATGTAAAGTATGGGGCAGAGTATAGAATTCCACCCTTATTGTCTCCACTGTGAAGAAACACCATTCACAAAAGAGACGGATTACTGGTCTCAGAGAACACATCAAACCTCGCCCTGTAAGGAAGCAGAGTGAGGCGAGAGTTATTTTTCAGCTTTGATATTAGGTCCCCATTTCCTAATCTTTGGATTCTGCCCCACCCCCAATCAACAGTAACTACATAGAGACCTACTGTGTGCAAGCCACCATGCTAGAAGCAGTGGGAGATGTGTGCCTGTTTTGTTCATTTTTATGGCCTGTGTCCTTCAGCACATAGGACAGCGCCTGACACAAAAGAGGAATTCAGGAAATGTTGAACAAATAGGCGAACTTTTGTTTGTCCTGGCATTCTGTTGAACACGTGTGCTGCAGTGTATTTAATGTACCCCTTTAAAAAGAGATTAAAGACATAGAGTGAGAGAAGTATAGGGATATATATATATATATATGGATATGTATATTGGGAGATATAGGGAGCTGAGTTCAAATTCTGGCTAGTTCAGGACAAAGCTAGGTTGGCGTTTTCCTTGCAACATCTCAAGGAAGGTTTTGTGAGACGAATTAACAAGGTAAGCAAGACTTGGGAGAGAATTGTTTCAAATACCTAAAAGAGCTCTAAAATGCTCCCTCAAGCATTTCAGAATTGTTCATTTACATTTAAGCAGTCAAGAAGCTCGCTGCAGTCCTTGGGGTCACTAAGAGTCGGACACAGCTGAGCGACTTCACTTTCACTTTTCACTTTCATGCATTGGAGAAGGAAATGGCAACCCACTCCAGTGTTCTTGCCTGGAGAATCCCCAGGGAGCCTGGTGGGCTGCCATCTATGGGGTCGCACAGAGTCGGACACGACTGAAGCGACTTAGCAGCAGCAGCAGCAGCAGTCAAGAAGCTCATTTTAGATCATTCATATTTATCTCTAAAACCTAAGGACTTTGGAATGAATGAATGGATGGATGGATGGATGAGTTTCCTGAGCCAGGTCTGAATTACTGTGTGTTTGCCAAGTGACAAAGTGGTACAGCAGATTTTCGGTTCTGACTTTCCACTAACTCAGCCTCACCCTCCCACAATTAGTCCTCCTTAATGAGTCCTCTCTGCCATTGCAGGAATTTGAGCTCTGTGATCCTGGAGTAGCTCCTGATCTGATTTATTCCTCCCTGTGCCCAGAATCAAAGGCAGGAGTTCATTAAGCAAATTCATAGAAGAGACGCAGTTCCCAAAGAAATATTTAGCTGATCAAAGGAGGTAGGAAGGATTTTTAATATCTATTTTAAAATCATTCATTCCCAGGTAAGCTATCACTGTGCTAATTAGAAGTCATTCTTTGAACTCATCAGGTCTGTTCCTGTTGGACCTGTATTTTAATCTTTCTTCGATGACCTGCAATCACTGCATGTCACTTAATATAATCAAATAATTAACGTGGACTAGCCCATATTTCTTTCTAGCACAAAGCAGTGAGGTGTGAAAAGAACATGGGTTCTTTGCTTAAATGCCAGTTTTACCATTTTCTAGCAAGAGCTCATAAAATATTAGGTAGTGTTTCAGAAACAGAACCAGATGCACTATCTGGGTCAACTTTCCTAACATCTGAACCTGTTTCCTTACCTCTGAGCCTCAATTTCCTTACAATTGGATGAAAGCAGGGAAGTGTTTAGGAACATTAATGTGGTGATCACAGGCATAGCATCAGGCATCTTTCTAGGTGGTTTACACATACGAACTCCTCATAACAACTCCACTAGGCTTGTTTTATTCATCTTGTTTTATAGTTGGGGATAGTAAGGTGAAGGCAGGTTAAGGAATTTTCACAGCTCACTTTGCTGAAAGAACAGAGGCAAGAAGCAACCCTCCAGAATCTGGCTCCAGAGTCTGTGAGGGTGGCTGTCAGCCTGTGCAGCCACTGAGTTTAACCATTTATGAACCTCACTGGGCATAAATGACCTAAGGATTCAACAGTGGGTAATTGTTCTGTTTTCCATTTCCCTGGAGTTGGACAAATGAACTTGAATCTGCCAGACTGTGTTATTGAGAACTGGGGAGTGAACACTGCAAGGACCGCTGCAAGGACCAGGGAACAGGTCTTCACTCCACTCCAACGTGGGAATCCTGCACTCAGTCATTCTTAGAGATTCTGATGCACCCATGATATCTCCCCCTGCCCTTCTCCTTGGTAGATCTGATGTCTAAGCACACAGACCCTGTAGCCCTGCTTGGCTGGCCTCACCCACAGCTCTTTCTCTGCCTTCCCAACTCTCCAGGATCCGCCCTGAAAACCCATTCCTTCCCATAACTCACATCTTGTAAGTTTTCATTTTATATTGGAAAATAACCAATTAACAATGTTGTGATAGTTTCAGGTGGACAGCAGAAGGACTCAGCCATACATATGCATGTATCCATTGCCCCTCAAAGACCCCTCCCATTGAGGCTACCCCATAACATTGAGCAGAATTCCCTGTGCTATACAGTAGGACCTTTTGGTTATCCATTCTACATATAGCAGTGTGTACCTGTCCATCCCAAACTCCCTAAATATCCCCAGCCCCCATCCTTCCCCCCCCATCCTCCCACCACCATAAAGTGAAGCCGCTCAGTTGTGTTCTACTCGGTGACCCCATGGACTGCAGCCCACCTGGCTCCTCCATCCATGGGATTTTCCAGGCAAGAGTACTGGAGTGGGTTGCCATTGCCTTCTCCGAAATTATAGGTACATTGGCGGAAAACCAGTTTCCTTCCTTGATCTGGCCTCTTAGGAAAGGTCAGCCAGACAAATAACTGTGAGGGACGAAGCGATGTTGTTCCAACAGAATGTGATCTGTGAGACGGAGCTGGCGTTCTGTGGCTGTGCTTGTCCTTCGCCCTGTGAAAGCCGCGTCACAGAGGTAACCTCTTAGAAGAGCAGGACAGGGACGGGGACAGAGCCACACCAGGGTGAGAGTTTTGGTGAAGTCCCAGACTGAGCCTGACCCTGCAGGGGCCTCTGGCATACCAGTCGCACTGTTCCCAGGAGGGGGCCCCTTCCAGGACCCGAGAGTGGGCGCTTGTCTAACACTCAGAGATGAATTGTCCGAGAAGACATACCTGCTGACAAAGCAAGAGACTTTATTGGGAAGGGGCGCCCGGTGGAGAGCGGGAGGGCCAGGGAGCCCCGGAGCACTGCTCTCCCACGTGGCCCGCAGTCTCGGGTTTTATGGGGGTGGGGTTAGTTTCCGGGTTGACTCTGGCCAGGCACTGTGCCTCAGGGTCCTTCCTGGAGGCGCACGCATCGCTCAGCCAAGGTGGAAGCCGGCGAGGAGGATTCTGGGGTGGGTGGGAGGATATGTGGCATCTCCTTTTAACCTTTTCCAAACTCTTCCAGTTGATGGTGGCTTGTTAGTTCCATGTTCCTTACCAGAACCTCCTGTTGTAAAATAATCCACACAAATGGTTACTGTGGCTCCTGGCCAGGCTGGACAGTTCCAGTCAGTGTGCTTCCCCTAGCAACACTGCCTCTACTGGAGGAGGGCATGGCAACCCAGTCCAGTATTCTTGCCTGGAGAATCCCATGGACAGAGCAGCCTGGCAGACTACAGTCCAAAGAATTTCAAAGAGTCGGACACGACTGAAGAGACTTAACACATAACTTTAAGCATAACACATAACACATGCATAATGGCCCACCTCAGAGGACTCTGCCCCGTCTGCCTGAATGTTAAACTAAAGTGTCTCTATTGGCACTGATCCTGCCCACCCATGAATGCCTGCTCTGTGCTGTGCTCAGTCACTTAGTCGTGTCTGACTCTTCAACCCCACGGACTGCAGCCTGCTAGGCTCCTCATCCATGGGATTTCTCGGGCAAGAATACTGCCATGGCTTGTCACTTACTACTCCAGGGTACCTTCTCGCTGCAGGGATCGAACTCATGTCTCTGCACCTCCTCCATTGGCAGGTTGATTCTTTCCTACTGAGCCACCCGGGAAGCCCGTGTATGGCTGTAGGAAAGAAGAAATGAACACATCTGCTCCCAATGCTGGCCCAACCAGGAGATATTTTGCATGACTTAGGGCCTTTTTTGCTTTACTTCCTCACCTCCTCCCTCTCTGTGCTCGATAAAAGAAACGGACATCTAGACCCAGAGATGTGTATAAGAGACAGCCACCCCCCTCCCCGGCAACCATAAGTTCATTCTCTAAGTCTGTGAGTCTGTTTCGGTTTTGTAAATAAGTTCATTTCTATCATAATGTTCCTGAGTCCCAGCTCCCTCTGTTCACGGCAGGACAGGCCAATGAATCTGAGAAACACTGAGTCAAGGAGTGGGGTTGAACCGAGAAGTGGACAGACTAATGTCTCAAAATAACCATTTTATGGGGTCTGGATGCCAGGTTCTTTTATAGATCAGAGGTGGGAGGAGGTGAGGAAACAAAGTAAAAAGGTCATTAATCTTACAAATATCTCCCAGAATATCCCAGGCCTCAGGCAGGGGATGTGTTAATTTCTTCCTTTCTGTCATCTACAGGTGGACAGGGTTCTGAACAAAGGCACTTTATTCCCTGAGGCAGGCCATTCTGTATGATTATAATAACACCACCAACGAGAAAAGCAAGTCAAAGAAACAGTTCTGACACGGAGTCAGAATTGGTTCTTCTCTGCAACAATAACTCAGATCTGCACAGGCAGTTATGACTCATTCCCCTAATTTACTCTGGAGAAGTCCTCTGGAGGTCCCAGACCCTCCTCAGCAAGTTTCCTCTAGACAGACTCTCTACTTTGTCAAATAGACCTCATCACAGCCTGGGTCAGGGGCCAGAGCTTAACAGTTGTGTCCGATTCTGTGCGACCCCATAGATGGCAGCCCACCAAGCTCTCCCGTCCCTGAGATTCTCCAGGCAAGAACACTGGAGTGGGTTGCCATTTCCTCCTCCAATGCCTGAGAGTGAAAAGTGAAAGTGAAGCCGCTCAGTTGTGTTCTACTCGGTGACCCCATGGACTGCAGCCCACCTGGCTCCTCCATCCATGGGATTTTCCAGGCNGCCCACCAAGCTCTCCCGTCCCTGAGATTCTCCAGGCAAGAACACTGGAGTGGGTTGCCATTTCCTCCTCCAATGCCTGAGAGTGAAAAGTGAAAGTGAAGCCGCTCAGTTGTGTTCTACTCGGTGACCCCATGGACTGCAGCCCACCTGGCTCCTCCATCCATGGGATTTTCCAGGCAAGAGTACTGGAGTGGGTTGCCATTGCCTTCTCCGAAATTATAGGTACATTGGCGGAAAACCAGTTTCCTTCCTTGATCTGGCCTCTTAGGAAAGGTCAGCCAGACAAATAACTGTGAGGGACGAAGCGATGTTGTTCCAACAGAATGTGATCTGTGAGACGGAGCTGGCGTTCTGTGGCTGTGCTTGTCCTTCGCCCTGTGAAAGCCGAGTCACAGAGGTAACCTCTTAGAAGAGCAAGACAGGGACGGGGACAGAGCCACACCAGGGTGAGAGTTTTGATGAAGTCTCAGACTGAGCCTGACCCTGCAGAGGCCTCTGGCATGCCAGTCGCACTGTTCCCAGGAGGGGGCCCCTTCCAGGACCCAAGAGTGGGCGCTTGTCTAACACTCAGAGATGAATTGTCCGAGAGGACATACCTGCTGACAAAGCAAGAGACTTTATTGGGAAGGGGCGCCCGGTGGAGAGCGGGAGGGCCAGGGAGCCCCGGAGCACTGCTCTCCCATGTGGCTCGCAGTCTCGGGTTTTATGGGGGTGGGGTTAGTTTCCGGGTTGACTCTGGCCAGGCACTGTGCCTCAGGGTCCTCCCTGGAGGCACACGCATCGCTCAGCCAAGATGGACACCGGCGAGGAGGATTCTGGGGGGTGGGAAGATATGTGGCGTCTCCTTTTGACCTTTCCCAAACTCTTCCGGTTGATGGTGGCTTGTTAGTTCCATGTTCCTTACCAGGACCTCCTGTTGTAAAATAATCCACACAAATGGTTAAAGCAAACCTATCCTTGGCGTCAGATCCCCCTGGGGTTATGTGAACTCCCAGAGACTCTGGGATTTGGTGGAGGGCAAAGTGACTCCAGGAGCCTGAAAGTAACCTCCAAAGAAGGTTGCAGGTGTGGGCCAATAGGAGCAGAGAATGCAGAAGGCAGGAAAGGATGCACAGAATATGCAACAGAGGAGACCAGCATCTGACTCCACATTGGATCTGTTTCTTTCATTTTTTTCAGAAAAATATTTTGCATTTATCTGGCTGCACTTGTGACATGTGGGATCTTTGTTCAGCATGTGGGATTTAGCTTCCTGACCAGGGGGTGGAGCCCAGGCCCCTTGCACTGGGGGTGCAGAGTCCTAGCCAGTAAATCACCAGGGAAACCCCTGGATCCACTTCTTTTACTCTTTGTTTTCATTGCTTTTATTACTGTAATCACTAAAAGGATGCTATCTATAGCTATAAGCATGGGTTTCTCTGCTGGCTACTTTTCATTGTGGCATGTGGGCTCTAGCTTCCTGACCAGGGGGTGGAGCCCAGGCCCCTTGCACTGGGGGTGCAGAGTCCTAGCCAGTAAATCACCAGGGAAACCCCTGGATCCACTTCTTTTACTCTTTGTTTTCATTGCTTTTATTACTGTAATCACTAAAAGGATGCTATCTATAGCTATAAGCATGGGTTTCTCTGCTGGCTCAGTGGTATAAAGAATCTGCCTGCAACGGAGGAGCCACAAGAGACAAGGGTTGGATTCCTGGGTCGGAAGATCTACTGGAGGAGGGCATGGCAACCCAGTCCAGTATTCTTGCCTGGAGAATCCCATGGACAGAGCAGCCTGGCAGACTACAGTCCAAAGAATTTCAAAGAGTCGGACACGACTGAAGAGACTTAACACATAACTTTAAGCATAACACATAACACATGCATAATGGCCCACCTCAGAGGACTCTGCCCCGTCTGCCTGAATGTTAAACTAAAGTGTCTCTATTGGCACTGATCCTGCCCACCCATGAATGCCTGCTCTGTGCTGTGCTCAGTCACTTAGTCGTGTCTGACTCTTCAACCCCACGGACTGCAGCCTGCTAGGCTCCTCATCCATGGGATTTCTCGGGCAAGAATACTGCCATGGCTTGTCACTTACTACTCCAGGGTACCTTCTCGCTGCAGGGATCGAACTCATGTCTCTGCACCTCCTCCATTGGCAGGTTGATTCTTTCCTACTGAGCCACCCGGGAAGCCCGTGTATGGCTGTAGGAAAGAAGAAATGAACACATCTGCTCCCAATGCTGGCCCAACCAGGAGATATTTTGCATGACTTAGGGCCTTTTTTGCTTTACTTCCTCACCTCCTCCCTCTCTGTGCTCGATAAAAGAAACGGACATCTAGACCCAGAGAAGATATAGTACTCTAGGATTCTAGCCTGCCATCTCCTCAGACACCCAGTTTCCCGAATAAAGTTGCTATTCCTTGCCTCAAGACTTTGCCTCCCAGTTATTGGCCTGTCTTGCAGCGGGCAGACCAATAACAAATAGATAAAGGGGCCACACAGCACCCCATGCTACTATTTAGCACATGTCTCACTGCATTTTATCTTTCTGTAAGCTCTTGGAGAGCAAAGTGAAAGTGAAAGTCGCTCAGTCGTGTCCAACTCTTTGCGACCCCATGGACTATACAGTCCATGGAATTCTCTAGGCCAGGATACTGGAGTGGGTAACCTTTCCCTTCTCCAGGAGATCTTCCAAACCCAGGGACTGAACCCAGGTCTCCCACATTGCAGGCAGATTCTTTACCAGCTGAGCCACAGGGGAAGCCCTGGAGAGCAAACGTATCTAAGAAAAGTAGAAGCTCCATAAATATTTGGTGACACGTGGAAAAAAATATGGGCCAAAGATGACATACCCCTGCTGACAGGTAGCTTATCTGGAAGAAGCGTTCTTCTCTGAAGATGAGAAATCCAAGCCAAACATCTCGATAAATTTAGCATTCAGTTCAGTTCAGTTGCTCAGTCGTGTCCGACTCTTTGCAACCCCATGAACCGCAGCACTCCAGGTCTCCCTGTCCATCACCAGCTCCCAGAGTCCACCCAAACCCACATCCATTGAATCGGTGATGCCATCCAACCATCTTATCCTCTGTCGACCCCTTCTCCTCCTGCCCTCAATCTTTCCCAGCATCAGGGGCTTTTCAAATGACTCAGCTCTTTGCATCAGGTGGCCAAAGTATTGGAGTTTCAGCTTCAACATCAGTCTTTCCAATGAACACCAGGACTGATGTCCCTTAGGATGGACTGGTTGGATCTCCTTGAGTCCAAGGGACTCTCAAGAGTTTTCTCCAACACCACAGTTCAAAACCATCAATTCTTCAGTGCTCAGCTTTCTTTATAGTCCAACTCTCACATCCATACAGGACCACTGGAAAAACCATAGACTTTTGTTGGCAAAGTAATGTCTCTGATTTTTAATATGCTGTCTAGGTTGGTCATAACTTTCCTCCCAAGGAGTAAGTGTCTTTTAATTTCATGGCTGCAATCACCATCTGCACTGATTTTGGAGCCCAGAAAAATAAAGTCAGCCACTGTTTCCACTGTTTCCCTATCTATCTGCCTTGAAGTGATGGGACCGGATGCCATGATCTTCATTTTCTGAATGTTGAGCTTTAAGCCAACTTTTTCGCTCTCCTCTTTCACTTTCATCAAGAGGCTCTTTAGTTCTTCTTCACTTTCTGCCATAAAGGTGGTGTCATCTGCATATCTGAGGTTATTGATATTTCTCCTGGCAATCTTGATTCTAGCTTGTGCTTCTTCCAGTCCAGCGTTTCTCATGATGTACTCTGCATATCAGTTAAATAAGCAGGTGACAATATACAGCCTTGATGCACTCCTTTTCCTGTTTGGAACCAGTCTGTTGCTCCATGTCCAGTTCTAACTGTTGCTTCCTGACCTGCATATAGGTTTCTCAGGGGCAGGTCAGGGGGTCTGGTATTCCCACCTCTTTCAGAATTTTCCACAGTCTATTGTGATCCATGCAGTCAAAGGCCTTGATATAGTCAATAAAGCAGAAATAGATTTACCATTACAAAAATTCAAATCATGTATGCCCTTTCTGGCTCAGGGTTATTGTTTTTAAAAATGAGACTTTAAAGGCCTGTTTCTCGTCCTGGAGGTTCCTACATGTGGATGTGGGCTCCTGTGTTGCTGTCTTCCAGGCTGGGAAACTTGAAATTGCAATTCTCCTTAGAGATCACCCAGTTTTCTGAGCCATCTCTTCTTCCTCAGCTGCAGTTTCCTCATTCACAATAAGAGTCAGATGAGATCAAAGTTTCCTGCCCTTTTGGAGTAGACCTTCAGTTCAGTTCAGTTCAGTTGCACAGTCGTGTCCGACTCTTTGCGACCCCATGAATCGCAGCACGCCAGGCCTCCCTGTCCATCACCAACTCCCAGAGTTCACTCAGACTCACGTCCATCGAGTTGGTGATGCCATCCAGCCATTTCATCCTCAGTCGTCCCCTTCTCCTCCTGCCCCCAATCCCTCCCAGCATCAAAGTCTTTTCCAATGAGTCAACTCTTGGCATGAGGTGGCCAAAGTACTGGAGTTTCAGCTTCAGCATCAGTCCTTCTAAAGAAAACCTAGGGCTAATCTCCTTCAGAATGGACTGGTTGGATCTCCTTGCAGTCCAAGGGACTCTCAAGAGTCTTCTCCAACACCACAGTTCAAAAGCATCAATTTTTCGGCACTCAGCTTTCTTCACAGTCCAACTCTCACATCCATACATGACCACAG
>SJYT01006870.1:246245-278646 GCA_006410635.1 Cephalophus harveyi | reverse complement strand
TCGTTTTCTGAATGTTGAGCTTTAAGCCAACTTTTTCACTCTCCTCTGTCACTTTCATCAAGAGGCTTTTTAGTTCCTCTTCACTTTCTGCCACAAGGGTGGTGTCATCTGCATATCTGAGGTGATTGATATTTCTCCCCGCAATCTTGATTCTAGCTTGTGTTTCTTCCAGTCCAGCGTTTCTCATGATGTACTCTGCATATAAGTTAAATAAGCAGGGTGACAATATACAGCCTTGATGTACTCCTTTTCCTGTTTGGACCAGTCTGTTGTTCCATGTCCAGTTCTAACTGTTGCTTCCTGACCTGCATATAGGTTTCTCAAGAGGCAGGTCAGGTGGTCTGGTATTCCCACCTCTTTCAGAATTTTCCACAGTTTATTGTGATCCACACAGTCAAAGGCTTTGGCATAGTCAATAAAGCAGAAGTAGATGTTTTTCTGGAACTCTCTTCCATGATCCAGAGGATGTTGGCAATTTGATCTCTGGTTCCTCTGCCTTTTCTAAAACCAGCTTGAACATCTGGAAGTTCACGGTTCATCTATTGCTGAAGCCTGTAATTGTGTGGTAGTTTGAGCATTCTTTGGCATTGCCTTTCTTTGGGATTGGAATGAAAACCGACCTTTTCCATTCCTGTGGCCACTGCTGAGTTTTCCAAATTTGCTGGCATATTGAGTGCAGCACTTTAACAGCATCATCTTTCAGGAATTGAAATAGCTCAACTGGAATTCCATCAACTCCACTAGCTTTGTTTTGTTGCTAAATATCTCACCAACACACCTTGGCAGTTGATTCTGGCATTCGTTGTTCCAGAGAATATAAAAGGACAAAAAGCTGTGATTCTTTTAAATAAAATTACATTTTATCCATCAGAACAGTGGTGCTGATTTTCCAAGTAGTGGCCAGCAGGCAAGCAGGATGCATTATTTACTTCTGCTACTGCTAAGTCGCTTCAGTCGTGTCTGACTCTGTGCGACCCCTGAGACAGCAGCCCACCAGGCTCCCCCATCCCTGGGATTCTCCAGGCAGGAACACTGGAGTGGGTTGCCATTTCCTGCTCTAAAAGCGTGAAAGTGAATTTGGTCAGTCGTGTCTGACTCCTAGCGACCCCGTGGACTGCAGCCTACCAGGCTCCTCCATCCATGGGATTTTCCAGGCAAGAGTACCGGATCGACCCCTGAGACAGCAGCCCACCAGGCTCCCCCATCCCTGGGATTCTCCAGGCAGGAACACTGGAGTGGGTTGCCATTTCCTGCTCTAAAAGCGTGAAAGTGAATTTGGTCAGTCGTGTCTGACTCCTAGCGACCCCGTGGACTGCAGCCTACCAGGCTCCTCCATCCATGGGATTTTCCAGGCAAGAGTACCGGAGTGGGGTGCCATTGCCTTTTCCAAATTATTTACTTATTCTACCACAAATTATTGGTACCTTTGAGGATGGTCACTGAGCAGGGATTCCCTCAGCCTCCTTCCTGCCCTGAGGTGGTCATCTCTCATGAAATGATAAAGAGACCTTGCCTTGCCAAATCATTTTATCAGCTGACCAATGACTTCACACTTGGGTCTCTCCCATTTGATCATTCCAGTGAAGGGGATCCTGAGGTCGCCGGGGGACACCCTGGGAGCAGGTGGGGCAGACTGCAGGTGTTAAATTGTCTGAGCACTTTCCTCCTGGGGTAGAGAGAAGAAACACCTTTTGAATGAAATCTTGAGGCAAAGGAAACACAGAGGGGAGCATGAAGTCTGTCTCTCTTACTGCTGCCAGCCCGGCCTCCTGAAACTCCTGCCATGCCCAAGGGAGGGGGAGCTGTCTCTTATACACATCTAGATGTGTATACATGATCCAGAGCGGGAGAGGGGCTTTCTCCCCACGCTCCTTCCTGGACTGTAAGTCTGGTGAACTGAAGATGCAGAACACAGCTGCTTGGATCAGTTCTTCATCATCGTTGCACTGCAACCAACTGGTGAATTTAAAGCAGCCTCCGTTTTATTACGTCTTCTATTTCTGCGAGTTGACAGCCCAGCTGGGAAGTTCCACTTCAGGTCTCACTTGGAGTCGCTCAGCAGTGTGGTCAGATGGCAGAGACGTTGAGGAGCTCGGCCGAGAGGCCGGGACAGCTGGATCTCCCCCTCTGAAATTTCAGAGCCTTTCATGCAGTCTGTCCTGAAGGATGGGCCCATTTCTCCCATGGAGACTCAGGGCTCCTAAGAGCTTGAAGTGCAAGTGGGAAGCTCGGAAGGGGCACAGCCTCCACCTTCTATCTGTTAAGCGGGTTACAAGCGAGTTTCTTTACAGCCCACCTTCAGTGTAGAAGGGAGTTATACCAGTATGGGAGCCCTGAGAGGTGCGGCTCTGTACATTGCAAGGGGCGCCACAGTTCGGGGGACCTGGGCGTACACAGCCTGGTCTGTAAAGGAACACAGCTCTTTCGTGCCCAGGAAGCTGTGACATTGGTGAGGTGCTGCCCCCGTGTGGCTGACAGGAGTCATTGCGGGCACACAGCGCACGCTTGGGTGTCTTGGAGCGGGTCAGTGATGCTGCCAGAGTGCTGCATTAAGAAAGTAAGAGTAAAAGCAAAAAATAAAAATAAAAAGTGCTTACTTAATACCCACGTGATGTAATTGCGTCCATATGCTGAGGAAGCTTGGGTTACGTAGCGACACTTAAGCCTGGGGTGGGAAGAGTGAAAAAGGGTGCAGGTGTCTGGAGTGTTTACTCCAGTTATGAATCCTGTATCTCATCGGATCCTCCCCCAGGACTCCACTCCATTTGTGTTTGTGTGCGTTAAGTCACTTCAATCGTGTCTGACTCTTTGTGACCCCATGGACTGTAAGCCCACCAAGCTCCTCTGTTCATGGGATTCTCCAGGCAAGAATCCTGGAGTGGGTTGCCATGCCCTCCTGCAGGGGATCTTCCCCACCCAGGGATCCAGCCTGCATCTCTTGTGTCTCCAGCATTGGCAGGCAGCTTCTTTACCACTCGCGCCACCTGGGAAGCCCCATTTGTAAGCTTATTTATAAATGTAGAAACCAATTCTTAGAGAAGTGGATTAACTTCTGGAAGGCCACTAGGCTGGCAAGGCGCAGAGCTGGGATGGAAAATTCAGCAGGTCTGATTCTAATGCCTACTTCCCAGAATTGACAGCTCTGTGCCCTGAAGAGAACCTCATAATGGTCCTGGAACCTGAATATTTAATGTTGTCGCTCTGGCTTTTCTTCCTTTTAATTGAGGCCTTTTCCAAAATGACATTTTCCCTCTCCTCCACATATGGTCCCGGGTTCCCTAATGATGTGTTTGTTCCAGGCAGGGCATGGAATCTCTTTGTTCTGACTGCTGTCCCCCGTGAAGGCGGCTGGGCACCCCCATGTGGGAGCATGTGGGGAGCAGAGATCATCAACCCAAAGCTGAAAGCAGAGGCATGGGAGGAGCAGGAGGAAGGCCCCGTGTGTGCCAAACCCGGCGACCCCAGGACAGAGGAAAGACCCAGAAGGGATGCTGTGACAAGCACAGAGTGCCAGTTCGCCTTCAAATCTCAGCCATGTTTTCCAGGTCCAGCAGCTGGTACATTCAGTCCAGAAAAAATAAAAATGATAGTGAGGGTGATTATGGCTGAAACAGATCAAAGGCACCTTTAAGACTCCACTTCTTCCTTCTGTAAGAAGAAAGCAAAGGGGGAGGAGTGTGTGTTTCACTTATTTACGACAGTTGTGAGTGTGTGATGGGAGGGAGCATTCGTGTTTTCTGCTTATTCATCCAAACTCATTTAGTCAACAGCCTCCTCAATGCTCCCGCGGCATCTCAAACTTACCGTGTTCAGAGTCGATTCTTGCCCCCACCCCCGGCTCCCCAGCTGCTCTTCTTGGGTGCTTCTCATCCCAGACTTCGGCAGCTGCGTTCTGTCAGGCGCAAGACCAAAGTCAGTGTGTTAGGCTGACTTTCAACTTCAGTGTGTTAGGCTGACTTTCAACCTTCTCTTCAACTCCCCATCCAATCGTCATCAAGTTGTGACTTCGTGACCTCTGACATTCACCCGGGATCCGGCCACTGCTCCCACTCTCTGCTTCTTCACCACCCAGGGCTATGCCAGCATCCTCTCTGGCAGGTCTGCCCACAGACTGCTGCTACCCACTTGGACCCCACCAAGGTCTCACTCTCACCCTGCAGACAAAAATCACTCTTCCGAAAGGTAAGCCTGATCCTGTCTCAGCTCTGCTCAGGATCTCCCTGAGCCTTCCACCTCTTTCAGAAAGAAATCCAAAATCCTCACTGTAGCCCCAAGGTCCTCTGTGATCTCACAGCCTCCAGATGGCCAACTTACTCTCTTCTCTCTGTGAATCTTTTCAACCGAGGAGCAATTTAGATACAGTAAAATGCACAGATCTTATTGCTCAACAGAGTTTTCCATATGTATACGTCCAGGCAACTACCATCCAGATAAAGGTATGAAATATTTCCATCACCCCAGAAAGTTCCCTGATATCTCTTTACAGTTAATACCCTCCTCCAGTCTCGATAATCACTAGTCTTTTTATTACCCTGGATTCATTATGCCTGTCCTTAAACCTCATTTACATGGACGAATAGAGTAAGGACGATTTCATATCTAGGTTCTTTCACTCAGCATAATTTCCGAGATCTTCCCACGTTCTCGAATCAATGCCTGTGCTTTTATATTGCTGTGAAGTTTCTTGTTGTATGGCTATCCAATTTATCTGTGCATTATACTGCTGATAAAGTGAAGTGAGTGAAGTCGCTCAGTCGTGTCCGACTCTTTTGCGACCCCATGGACTGTAGCCTACCACGCTCCTCTGTCCATGGGATTCTCCAGGCAAGAATACTGGAGTGGGTTGCCATTTCCTTCTCCATGGATATTCGCAAATACTAGGACTATTTCAGTCTTTTTAGCCATTCTTGGCATGCATAGGAATGTCTCATTTTATTTCAAAAGTTTACTTCACTGAGGAGTAACGAGGTTGAACACCTTTTCGTCAGCTTATTGGCAATTTGGAGATCTTCTTGTGTAGATTAGCTGTTCAAATCTCTTACCCACTTTTTAAACATTAGATTTTATGTGGCTTTTTCTCATTGATTTGTAGGAACTTCCTTTAAAAAATCAGTTATGAGTCATGTATTAGATTTGCATTATAAATGTTTCCTTCCTGTGTTTGCTTCCTCACCTTCTCAATGGTGTCTTTTTTTTTTTTTGCTGCACTCTGTGCCATGTGGGATCTTAGTTCCCTGATCAGGGGTTGAACCTGCACCTCCTTCCGTGAAAGCGTGGATTTCTTGACCGCTGGCCCGCCAGGAAAGCCCTCAGTGGTGTCTTTTGATGTGACCTCATTGTTTGCCTTCTTTCTCGTGTGCTTACCTGCCCAGCCACTCTGGCCAAGCATGCTGCTGCTGCCAAGAGTGATCTGGCCTCCGGGTCTTTGTGCTCCCCTCCCCTCCCTCCAGAATGTTCCCCTCCCTGATACTGGGAACCAATCGGTCCTTCACTTTACCCGAGTGTCTGCTCAAATGGCCTCTTCTAAGGGGACCTTCCCTAACCACTGCATCCAAAACAGCTTTCCCCCAAGTCTTTTACCCTGCCTTATTTTTCTCATAGTATCTACCACCTAATATACACGCTTATTCACTGTGTGTGCACCCCTCCCCACACTTGACTTAAACTCTGAGAACAAGAGCTGGGTCTCTTTTGTTCTCTATGGACCCTCAGCACCTAGAGGGTTTCCAGCACTTGTTAGGTACTAAAGAATATGTTAAATGAAGGAAATATGAAATGAATGTATCCGTCAGAATAAGGATGAGTATAGCAGAGTAACAAATAACCCCAAATCTCAGTATTCAAAATTTCCAAAGGTTTATTGCTCTTGTGTGTTTTATTTCATTAAAAAAAAAAAATTATTTATTTATTTATTTATTTGGTTGTGTCAGGTTTTAATTGCTACACATGCATCTTCAATCTTTGTTGAGGCATGCAGGATTTAACCCACTCCAGTGTTCTTGCTTGGAGAATTCCAGGGACGGTGGAGCCTGGTGGGCTGCCGTCTATGGGGTCACACAGAGTTGGACACGACTGAAGCAACTTAGCAGCAGCAGCAGGATTTTTGGTGGCAACGTGCAAGCTCTTACTCGTGACAGGCAGGATCTAGTGCCCTGACCAGAGATCGCACGTGGCCCCCTGCATTGGGAGCATGGGGTCTCAGCCACTGGACCACTAGGGAAGTCCATGCATGCCTTATTTCTAATGTGGGTCCAAGGGGGGCTTATAATAACTCATTACTGTTACTCAGGGATCCAGGTTGACAAAGGAATCACCGTAAATTACAGGCTTTGGGATTTGCTGTGGGGAGAGAAGAGAGGGTGGCTGATAGACTGACCCTTAAATTATTCCACCCAGAAGCCACACACGTCCCTTCTGCTCACATTTCATTGTTCAAAGCAAAGCATGTGACCATGTCTAAATTCACGAGGTATGGGCTCAGAAAGAGAAGAGAGCTGAAGACACCAGTGGGCCCCAGTGATGATGTCTACACAGTGAGAGTGTGAGTGAATGAATGAATGAGTTCAGCGCCTAAGGACCAAGAGATGGGACCAGGTAAGGAGGAGAGCTTGGGCAGCCCGTTCCTTACTCTTCTCTGAACCTGGATTCCAAGCAACCCTGTGGGACCAGCTTCCATTGTGAAATGGCTGGGTTTAATAATGCCTTTAACCATGTTCTGAGAAGGAGAGGAACGGCAATGAATATTTGCTGAGTTTTCATTTTCTACTAGGACGACATGTCTAGGGTTTTGCATGATTTACTAAAGTAGATAGTATTTGTCTCGCTGAACAATTGGGCCAGTGAAGACCCAGAGAGATGAAATAGATGGTTTCAGGTCTTTCAGCTCGCGGGGCCAGACTTTGACTCTTACTACAGCATGCCAAGTTACAGACATGGTCCCAATGTCTATTACACTGGAGTCACAAGTATCATTTCATTGTTGGACTCTGCGGGTGCCTACAAAAGCCCCAGTGACCCTTAGGTTATCCTGCACGAGGTCAGCCTGGCCCATGGGGTCACTTGACCGATGCTATAACCTAACACCTTGTCCATTCATTTCTCTTTCTTCATTTTTTTCTCCCCCATGCAGTAGGCCGCTCCTAGGGGCTTCCCAGGTGGAGCAGTGGTAAAGAATTTCAACTCACTATGAACTTTTTAATACTCCAATGAGTGAGTAGGCAGCCCACAGAATCTCCTCCATGCTGGAAACATGATCACAAAAGTACACTTTTCAGCCACTAAAAACCTTTGCCATCTCAGTCTTGCCCCCATTAACCTCAGACCCCTACTCTATGCGCCTCTGCTCTCCACCTATACTTTAAGCAGGAACAAAAAAGTATTCTTTCCCGTAATATACATTTTACAACCATTTGGTGCAAAGGCTGAGAGCTGTCAGAGCAGTAATGCATTGCAGCAAATTAACGTATTTTCCTGAAATGGTAATTACACCCTTTTTGTGTGCCTCTGAATATACTTTTTTTTTTCCTCCCTAAAGTGTGAGTGAAACGCTGACCTCAAAGTCTCACTTGAAATCGTCGTTGTTAGTGCATCTGTCCAAATGATTCAAGGGAAATGACTGGCAGAGGTTTTCAAGTTTAGAGGGATTTAAAGGTGAACCACAGGGCTTCATAAGAAAAGTTGGAACCTCCAGCACCTTCAATAAATATTCATTCCTTCACATTCGAGAACTATTTCCTGTCCATTCACACTATTAAACTCAGTTCCACACATCTGTATTGAGCATCTACTATATATTTTTTTTTCTCCTAAGTTGAAAAACCATTTATTTCACCGGAAAGAAAGCAACTATAGCATCTATAGCATCTACTATATTGAAGTGACCTGGTTACTGATTCAGAGCAAGACATCATTCCTGCCTTCAATCTCAGAAGGAAGGGCAGACAGATGGTTTGAAAAGGAAGAATCAATGAAATGGCGTTTGGCCACAGAACACAGAGAGTGATTCTGAGTGTGTGTGTTGGGGGCAGGAGGTGCAATCACAAAAGGCAGCTTTAGGAGGTGGCTTAGGGACTTCCCTCGTGGTCCATCAGCTTAGACTCCACACTCCCATTACAGGGGGCCTGGGTTCAATCCCTGGTCCCAGGCTGCACAAAACTAAGAGTTCCCATGCTGCAACTAAGATTCAGTGCAGCCAAATAAATAAATCTTTAAAAAAAAAAAAAAATAGAAAAGAAGATGGCTGAGCTGGATCTTAAAAGTTGCCAAAGATGAAGTCTTGATGACCATAAACACATTCCAAGTTCAGAGAGAGCTAATTAGAGTGTGAGTTTGGAAATGGCAAGGACCCAGCTTTCGGTGCCTAGCATCAGAGCAAGATATCAGGGTCTCAGGGAGATGTCGTCTCCATCATAGCCCCCTCAAAGGGGGCGCATTTATTGCAGTGTGGCTGGAACACAGGGATCAAGGTGGAGCAGTCGTTAGGCTAAGGTGGAAGGTGTCGTAAGCCATGGAAGATCTGAGTCATTATCTTAAAGAACCAGAGAAGCCACTGAGAAGGGGTGGAGGGATGTGAGCAGATTTGACTGTGAATGATCACTCCAGCAGCTAAGTAGATAATGGATTGAAAGCAGGGAAGGAGCAGAAAGAACTAATTAGAAGCCTATTACTCCAGTCTGAGTAAGTGTCCAGGCCTGGACTGGTGGTGGCAGAAGGGACGGAGGCGAGTGGATGACTTTGACACGTGTGTAGCAGGAAGACTGGGCTGCGCTTAGTGGTCATCTGATTAATTGCACGTGGCTAAGGAGAAGGCTATGGCACCCCACTCCAGTACTCCTGCCTGGAAAATCCCATGGATGGAGGAGCCTGGTAGGCTGCAGTCCATGGGGTCTCGAAGAGTCGGACATGACTGAGTGACTTCACTTTCACTTTTCACTTTCACGCATTGGAGAAGGAAATGGACCCCACTCCAGTGTTCTTGCCTGGAGAATCCCAGGTATGGGGGAGCCTGGTGGGCTGCCGTCTATGGGGTCGCACAGAGTCGGACACGACTGAAGTGACTTAGCAACAGCAGCAGCAAGGAGAAAGAGGTATTAATCGTGATTCTTGGGTTTCTGGAATGAGCAGTAAGACAGATGATTGGTGTTCTTATAGGATGTGAGGAAAAGTGGGATACAGGCCCAGGGCGTGCTGAGTTCTAGACCCTTCAAGCCACTTTGTTTCTGTATCTGGATGATGACTCTGTCAGTTCAACAACTTGGCTTGGTTCTTCTTGCTATAGTGACTCTTAGCAGTAAGACAGATGATTGGTGTTCTTATAGGATGTGAGGAAAAGTGGGATACAGGCCCAGGGCGTGCTGAGTTCTAGACCCTTCAAGCCACTTTGTTTCTGTATCTGGATGATGACTCTGTCAGTTCAACAACTTGGCTTGGTTCTTCTTGCTATAGTGACTCTTAGGGACATGATTTTATTCTGGACACGGCTGTGTGTGTTTTAAATTACTTATTTATTTGGCTGCCCCAGGTTTTAGCTGCAGCACCAGGATCTTTAGTTGTAGCATAGGAATTCTTAGTTGTGCATGTGGGATCTAGTTCCCTGACCAGGGATCGAACCCCGGTCCCCTGCGTTGGGAGCACAGAGTCTTAGCCACTGGACCACCAGGGAAGTCCCTGGGCATTTTGATTGCATTGGAAGTGATGGCAGCTGGAGTTGGCTCCTGAAAGATGCCATTGAACAGATACAGGAATCCAAGAACAGTGGCTCACATTTGGACAAGTTTCAGAATGAGAAAGATACCTGGCCAGGATCATTCTTTCCCTCTTGCTCCAGGTCTAAGGAATTTTTGCAGGTATGATGCCTCAACAGAAATTTAGTGAGTAGCTTAACAATGAAAATGTGGGCAATCCCGTAGCTTAGTTGTAACCCAGGACCTGGGGTTGTTCCACCGTCTCTGTTCACACCCTGTGCACCGGTCTCAGTGGCCAGGACATTCCAGTCCTTCCCACGGCCATGTAGGTCTTGCCTGGCACAACTGTAGGAGACCATGTTCCCTTGGGAATTCAGTCTTTGCAAATCAGAGCCTTATCTTCACTCTTATTTCTTATTTATCTTTCAATTTTTTTAAAAAATGTTTCTTTGGCTGTTCTGGGTCTTAGTTGTGGCACCGGGGATCTTTTCAGTTTGCAACATGCAGGCTCTTTAGTTGCAGCATGTGGGATCTAGTTCTCTGACCAGGGATCAATCCCAGGGCCCCTGCATTGGGAGTGCAGAGTCTTAGCCACTGGACCACCAGGGACGTCCCTCTTATTTATTTTTAAAAATGTAAAAAGAAAAGTACCAATAATAATGAATACCAGTGAAATAACGCATTTGGTTTTTTTATGTCAGTTCAGTTCTGTCGCTCAGTCGTGTCTGATTCTTTGCGACCCCTTGAACAGCAGCATGCCAGGCCTTCCTGTCTGTCACCAACTCCCGGAGTTTACTCAAACTCATGTCCATCAAGTCGGTGATGCCATCTAACCATCTCATCCTCTGTCATCGCCCGCTCCTCCTGCCCTCAATCTTTCCCAGCATCAAGGTCTTTTCAAATGAGTCAGCTTTTCGCATCAGATGGGCAAAGTATTAGAGTTTCAGCTTCAACATCAGTCCTTCCAATGAACATTCAAGATTGATCTCCTTTAGGATGGACTGGCTGGAGCTCCTTGAGTCCAAGGGACTCTCAAGAGTCTTCTCCGACACCACAGTTCAAAAGCATCAATTCTTCGGCGCTCAGCTCTCTTTATGGTCCAACTCTCACATCCATACATGACGACTGGAAAAATGGTGACAAAGTAATGTCTCTGCTTTTTAATATGCTTTCTAGCTTGGTCATAACTTTCCTTCCAAGGAGTAAGTGTCTTTTTATGTCATGGCTGCAGTCACCATCTGCAGTGATTTTGGAGCCCCAAAAATAAAATCTGTCACTGCTTGCACTTTTCCCCATCTATTTGCCGTGAACTGATGGGACCAGATGCTGTGATCTTAGTTTTTTGAATGTTGAGTTTTAAGCCAGCTTTTTCACTCTCCTCTTTCACCTTTATCAACAGGCTCTTTAGTTCTTCTTCACTTTTGGCCATTAGAGTGGTATCATCTGCACCACCTGCAAAGCCCAGTGAACTCTGCATATAAGTTAAATAAGCAGAGTGACAACATACAGCCTTGTCATACACTTTTCCCAATTTGGAACCAGTTCATTGAGCCATGTCTGGTTCTAACTGTTGCTTCTTGACCTGCATGCACGTTTCTCAGGAGACAGGTGAGGTGTCTGGTACTCCCACTGCCTTAAGACTTTTCCACAGTTTGTTGTGATCCACACAGTCAAAGGGCTTAAAGGAGTCAGTGAAGCAGAAGCAGATATTTTTCTGGAATGTCCTTGCTTTCTCCATGATCCAGTGAATGCTGACAATTTGATCTCCCATTCCTCTGCCTTTTCTACAGGATGCAAAGATGATTTTTTTTTTTTTTTTTTTACATAGTGCTCAGCCCAATTCACTCCTCTGCAAGAAAAAGGAAGTAGGTCTGGATTCATCTCCTGGTCTGTAGACTGAACCCCTCAGGGTGTAGGTCCCAGGGTCTTTCACGGTTAGAAATGAGTTCGATGGGGAGTGTGAGAACCTTGGCACAGTATAGACTCCCTCCTGGTCAGGGTCAGCCATCACTATGCTGATACAGTCTTTTTAGCACCACCCTGCATAATACATTTGTACAACTTGATCATGAGGATTATCAGAGTGAAGTATTTGCAAGTCACTGAACTGGCTAGAAAGCCTTTGAATTAAGATGGCCATTAGCCGTCTTCCATCAGTGTCCCTTCACTAGGAATCGTCCAGGCTGCCTCCTCACAGCAATCTGTGCTAGTTTAAGGATCATCATAAGATGGGAGCATCTCTGTCAATACTCTTGACCCAGGAGCCAATCTGTCTAAATGACAACTAGGGATCTGCAGTGTGGAGCGGATGGGGCTGAGCTCAGCTGGGCCAGTGGGGCAGGGTGCTCCCTTTGGTGTGCCAAAAGCGCTCCTTCTCATTTCACTCCAAAATGGAAAGTGCTCTGGTTTAGGGATCAGGGAGATGTAAGCGTATGCCTTGACTCTGAAATATATTAGCTCTGATAACTGAGGCAACTACCTCAGCGTCCTTGTCTGTAAAATGGTGATGTCCATCTTTTCCAACTATTATGAGGATCAAGTAAGTATGTGTTGATAAAGCGCCTACTGTATGTCTGGGATATACAGGTACTCATCAGAGCAGGCTCCTTTCACCTCCAGGGAGGGATGGCAGGGCCACCGATTTAACCATAAAACAGAGAACTAAGGTTCTGAGGCAGGAGGGTGCTTCTTGTGAAGGAAGACAGGATTAAAAACAAACCAACCAATCCTGCATTTCTTAATTCCTAACCAGAATAGCCCATTGGAACTTCAAATCTGGGTGACCCATCAACGGACCAGAGTCAGAAGGGCTGCTTCAGCTTCTTTAAGAGCCAACAAACGCCTATCCTCAGTAATTCTGTGCAAAGACGGGGGTCCTTGTCCTGAAGGAGGACTTAGAGAGAGCTCTGTGTGCAAGTGACCCATAGCACAGTCCAGAACCACCAAAGATGCAGCGGGATTGGGAACTGGGTAGCTGGGAGCCACACACCAAATTTCCTGGTGACTGAGATCTGCTTGTTAGAGACATTCCAACAGCCACATTGATTCAGGAGCTCAGTGGCTGTGGTTGACTGTGCAAATGTCACATGCTGCCTGCCCTGCAAATAAATCTAGAAGATCTGATTGGTTCACTGAAGAAATGTTTACTGAGCATTGGCTATATGGCAGGCAATATTCTAGGAACTGAGAAAACAGGAAAATGAAGCTTCTGCTGTCATGGAGCTAACATTCTGGTAGGATAGAAAAATGTTAGTCCCTCAGTCGTGTCCAATTCTTTGTGACCTCGTGGACTGTAGCCTGCCAGGCTCCTCTGTCCATGGGATTCTCCAGGCAAGAACACTGGAGTGGGTTGCCATGTGCTCCTCCAGGGNCTTCTGCTGTCATGGAGCTTACATTCTGGTAGGATAGAAAAATGTTAGTCCCTCAGTCGTGTCCAATTCTTTGTGACCTCGTGGACTGTAGCCTGCCAGGCTCCTCTGTCCATGGGATTCTCCAGGCAAGAACACTGGAGTGGGTTGCCATGTGCTCCTCCAGGGGATCTTCCTGACGCAGGGATCAAACCCGCGTCTCCTCCATGGCAGGCGAGTTGTTTACCCCTAGTGCCACCTGGGAAGCCCGTAAGAGAAATAGGATTGCATAAAGTTAAAATCCTCCTTTTCCCCTTTCTGTCTCAGTCTCCTCCCTGCATGCCCAAAAGCAATCAAGATCCATGAATTTGGTTGATTTCCTTCTTGTTCATGGTTTTTAAACTTTTACTGCACATAAACATAAACATAATGTGGTATTGTTTGGTGTGTTTTTTTATTTAGCATAAATGGCATCCTTCAGTATGTAATGGTTTACAGTTTGCTGTTTTCACCCCTGGTTTTGTTTTCAGCATCTATTTTTATACATTCGTATAGGTCGAATTGGTTTAATTGCTGTGTAACATTCCATTTTAGGAATATACCAGCATTTGCTTATCCCTTCTCCTACTGAAGGCCGTTTGTGTTGCTTCCAAATTTTTGCCATTACGAAAAATGCTGCAACGAATATCCTTCTATATGTTTTAGTATGTGTCCTTTTATGTAAGCTTCTCTAGTGTGAATTGAATATATTAAGTCTATATATTAGGTAGGTAGTCTATATATTAGTCTAGGTAGAATTGGAATTGTTGTGAATTGGCAGTTTAGGGAGCATGCTCACTTTTAATTGCGTTGTCGCTCAGTATCTGCTGATGGGGACTGGGGTTGAAAGAGTCAGTATCAGAATTACCTTCAAACAACATGTCACCCACCCAGACAATTTTATACACTTCCTCACCAGCCACTTCTCCTTGTCAAGGAAGCATAGACTCCCAATGGGAACCACTGCTTTAGTGAGACACGTTTCTAGAAGGTGATGTGTCAAGGGCTTAGATATGTTGAAAGATAAAAGGGATTGAAAATGATGACTTAAAGATCACAAAGACATAGCCAGTTGGCTTTGATGTTTTCACCTCAGTTCTCAAATACCTCAAGGTCTTGTTCTTGGCAGAAATATTGTCCCGATCCCAGGGGTTTACAGAGGACACGTGTATTAACTGCTTTGTTACTGAAAATCCCTAGGTCAGCCTCCGCCTAGGATGACCCTACAGCTGTTCTGATCCTCTAAGAGGCCTGGGCACCCAGCTAGAAATAGCTAAATCATTTTTGAGTCATTGTAGCCTGGGCTCTGGGGCCAAGTTTGGGCTGAATAGCAACAAGAGGGCAGAAAAGGGGGGTTGATCCCTGGGTTGGGAAGATCCTCTGGAGGAGGGCATGGCAACCCATTCCAGTATTCTTGCCTGGAGAATCCTCATGGACAGAGGAGCCTGGAGGGCTACAGTCCATGGGGTCACCAAGAATCGGACAAGACTGAGTGACTAAGCACAACACCTTGAGGCCACTGCTGGGGGAGTGGAAGAGGTCGGCTGGGCTGCCATAGTCAGCTGCACTGGGCTACACAGGGTCTCCCTCAACCCATATCTACCCGGAACCTGTGAATGGGACCCTATTTGCGAATAGAGTCTTTGCAGATATAATCAAATTAAGATGAATTTATACTGGGTTAAGGGCTTCCCTGGTGGCTCAGACAGTGGAGAATCTGCCTACAGTGTGGGAGACTTGGGTTTGATCCCTGGGTTGGGAAGATCCTCTGAAGGAGGGCATGGCAACCCACTCCAGTATTCTTGCCTGGAGAATCCCCATGGACAGAGGAGCCTGGAGGGCTACAGTCCACGGGGTCACCAAGAATCGGACACGACTGAGTGACTAAGCACAGCACATACCGGATTATGGTGGATCCTAACTGGTGGGCTGCAGCCAGGGGGTCGCTAGGAGTCGGACACGACTGAGAGACTTCACTTTCACTTTTCGCTTTCATGCATTGGAGAAGGAAATGGCAACCCACTCCAGTGTTCTTGCCTGGAGAATCTCAGGGACAGGGAAGCCTGGTGGGCTGCCGTCTATGGGGTCACACAGAGTCAGACACGACTGAAGCGACTTAGCGGCAGCAAAACCAACATGACTGGTGGCCAGCAATAAGAGGGACATTTGGACATAGAAACCCAGACACCCAGGTACACACACACACACAGAGGCAAACACCCTCCCTTGTGAAGCTGTAAATCACTGTTCTAGACAGTGTCCTCTGCACCTTCCCCTTGGGCTTTTTTATTGTCACAGTAGCAAAAATAAAAGCATTTTCTTCTAGCATCACTGACTGATCTTATTTACATGAAGTCATCTGTATTCGCTGGCATTATAGCAACTTTTCCCACCCGGATTCAACTTTTTGAAATCAGGTATTAATTATTTATTTTTGGCTGCGCTGGGTCTTCATTGTCCTGCTGCGGGCAGGCTTGTCCAGTTGCAGTGAGAGGGGGCTACTCTTTAGTTGCCATGCTTGGGCTTCTCACTGTGGTGTCTTCTCTTGTTACACAGCGTGGGCTCTAGGGTGCATGGGCCTCTGTAGTTGTGGTGCACACGTTTAGTTGCCCTGAAGCATGTAGGACCTTCCTGGACCAGAGATAGAACCCGTTTCCTCTGCATTGCCAGGCAGCTCACCAGGGAAGTGCTGGGTCTTCATTGTCCTGCTGCGGGCAGGCTTGTCCAGTTGCAGTGAGAGGGGGCTACTCTTTAGTTGCCATGCTTGGGCTTCTCACTGTGGTGTCTTCTCTTGTTACACAGCGTGGGCTCTAGGGTGCATGGGCCTCCGTAGTTGTGGTGCACACGTTTAGTTGCCCTGAAGCATGTAGGACCTTCCTGGACCAGAGATAGAACCCGTTTCCTCTGCATTGCCAGGCAGCTCACCAGGGAAGTCCTGGCATTTAATTAATAGTAATTACTAATCTCAGTCTGAATATAAACCAACAGTAAACAAAAAGAAAATGATGGTGGCACACAAAGAGAATGCCACGGGATGATGCAAGAGGGATCAGTCGTGAGCAACTGCAAGGCAAAGAAGGCGCAGGAATCTGGAGACCACAGGAGCTGGGGAGAGGCAAGCCAGGACCCCCCTAGAGCCCCTTCCTGAGAGCTCGTGGTGCTGCTGACACCTTGACTTTGGACTTCTAGCGTCCAGAACCGTGAGAGAATCATTTCTGTGTTCCGAGTCACCCAACTCATGCTGCGGCAGTGCTGGGAAACGAACAGAGCCGCTTCCAAGCTGCTCAAAGACCAGCCTCCTGGTGCTCACACCCCTGTGCCCTGCCTTCTTCTCTTCTGTGGGCCAGACCTAGGAAACCTGTTCCCAGCTGACACAGCAAACCCGAAGAAATGCCATTTCCACAGCTAGGTTATCAAAGGCTGAATTCCATCCTGCTCACTCTGTCTTGCTCTCTCGCTTGCTCTCTCTGATAAATCTGGTTGTCATGACATAAGCTGCTTATGGAGAAGCCCTCATGACAAGGAACAGGAGAAGGTTCCAGCTAATGAAGAACTGAATCCCACCAATGGCCTCAGGGGCAGACTTGGAAGTAGATTCCCCCCCCAATTGGAGCTTTGTGATGACTGAATCTTGCATCCTGCATCTTGATTACACCTTGAGAGACCCAGAGACAGAGGACCCAGGAAACTGTGCCTGGATCCTTTACCCAGAGAAACTGAATAATAAGCTGTGAATTTATTGCTTGGAGACACAGAATATTGGGGTAATTTGTTACACAGCAATGATGGATAACTAACAGGCGCAAAGAGTAGGTCAAGGCAGGTGCTTGGGAACAAAAATCTAAGACCTGAGCCTGGGTCCCTTGTTCAGTGAGTGCTGTGTGCTGGGAGGAGGGAAGACGGTGACAGAATCCCTAGGAATGTGTGCAGACATCCATTCTCCACATCACATGCACATTCCCATGCCAGCGTAGAAGGTGGCCACTCAAATCTAAGAGTTAAAGTGTTGTTGAAGACCATGTGCTTTGGCAGAACTTCCCTGAAGGGAGACATGGGATTGTATCCTTATGGACTGCTTCAGACAGACTCAGAGACTTTCCCCAAAGTCATCCTTTATTTACTGCTGGGGCTTCTCTTCTGCATCTGGTGTTGCCTGGAAGGAGGTACGGAGAAAAGAGGAAAGGCGACTGGATTAGGAGTCAGGAGCCCTTGCTTCTTTTCGCTTTTTAGTTATCCATTATTTGGCTGTGTCGGGTCTTACTGGCTGTGGGCTCTTCAGTGCATCACGGGGATCTGTCACACGGGCTCTGTCCAGTTGGGACTCTCAGGCTCAGTAGCTACCGCTCGTGGGCTTCGTTGCTCCACGGCATGTGGGGTCTTAGTCGCCCAACGATGGATCAGGTCCTCGTCCCCTGCATTGTCAGGGGGAGTCTTCACTGGACCACCAGGGAAGTCCCAGGAGTCCTCACTTCTGAAACTGGTTGTCATTCACCATGCTAGGGACCTTGGTCTTTCAGAAGGGTTGGAGGCTAATTTCCTTGTTCTGATGATGAAATGAAGAGGAGGTTCTTAGCCAAAGAGCACAGGGTGAGCAGCACTGGGGAAAACAAAACTGAGCATCCCTGTTCCCTCCTGCCACCCTCAGATCCAGGATGGATCCAGGAGGGGGAGCTTCCTGATGCTGGAGCCGGTGGTTATGACTCGGGTCACTGCATTGAGGTTGATGGGGGGAGATGAAGAATAGAAACTTGTGGGTCCCTGAAGAGTCCTGGGAGAGAGAGGGAGGGACATTCCAGCAGGAATAGCAGCCCATCACAGACCAACGCGGGTGGATCGTTTTGCCAGGTGGTCCTAAAGAGAGAATGAAGGCTCCTGGTGCATCACAATCTTTCTGAGAGCCTGGGCCGGGCTGCAGGTGCTGCAAGGACACACAAGGAGCCTTTCAATTGTGTTACCAAAAGTCTATGATGTTCCCACCATTCAAATCTTTGTAACAGAAAGATTTTTAACAGATTTTTTTAAAACAGATTTTTAAGCAGGTTTCCAACTGTTTTTTAACAAATTGGCATGATCTCATTTATAATCCAGGACCCATAGCTTTCAACTAATTTAGAGGACAATTTGGTGCCCCAGGAGAAAGCCTTATGACAGGATCACTTTTGCTAGAAGAACCCAAATTGTGTGAGTAGAATTAATTTCCTCAAGCCTCCTTACCTGTGTGCTTGGCTATGCCACAAACTTTCTTCTTCTTCCCTTTCCATACTTATACAGTCGGGAGTTCATTTATATAATATCAAAAGCCCTCTTCAGCACTCATATTTAACCATTCCTTCTAAAATAATCAGAAGGACCAGACAAGAAGTAGAGGCAAGTGAGCTTTTGTGGGGCTCATCCTTCAAAACCCAGGCATTACCTCCTTGGGGAAGACTCCATGACCTCACCAGATTGCAGGCCTGATTAAAATGCTCCTCCAGTGCATGACCAGGCACACATCCACAGATCGCAACTTAGGTGGTGATGGTTGATTTATGGATCTGTTTCCTCCACTGTCTGGTCAGCCCTTGTGCTAGAGACTGGCTTGCGTCTTATTCTTCTTGTATGCCCAGGACCTAATAGAGAGCCCGGCACATAAAAGATGTCCAGTAACTATTTATTAGAGGTTTCCCTGGTGGCTCAGATGGTAAAGAATCTGCCTGCAATGCAGGAGACCTGGGTTTGATCCCTGGGTCAGGAAGATCCCTTGGAGAAGGGAATGGCTGCCCATTCCTGTATTCTTGCCTGGAAAATCCCGTGGACAAAGGAGCCTGGTGGGCTGCAGTCCATGGGGTTGCAAAGAGTCAGCCATGACTGAGTGAGTAACACACACCCAACTATTTGTTGAATTAATGAGTGGCGAGATGGATGAATGAATAAACGGTTCTTCTGCCTAGGGTGGGAATCCTGTTTATTGAAAATACAGTCCCAGAAAGTTGGGTCTCTCTCTTGGCACATGGCTTGTGGTGACAGTGGCATGGTATGATGAGATAAGCATATATTAAATGGTAAGAAAGTCCTATCAGGATCCATGCAGACCCATGGGGTTGGGTGGAAGCACATCTACTTTCTGCTCTAACAATCTGTGGAGCTTGGAGGCAGAGATAATTAATTCATGGCATATGTGGAGACAGATGTTAGGGAAATGGGACAAAGATAACAAGGTCAATACAAAAAGAAAGAAAGGGATATGAATACTGCAGGGATGGGGTGGGTAGCCCCATAAAGTCCTGAACACTTATTTAACTAGAAATGCCCAAGCAGAAGATCAAACTCAAACATAAAGAAATAGATGTTTAGAAGATTAAGAGGTTTGTCCAAGGGCGATAAATGAGTGCATCGAATCAATTCTCCTTGCGTATTAAGGATTTCATCCAATGAGAAGGATATTGTAAAGGAATTGCTTAGCTGAGAATCTTTGGTTCTAAGTCATTGTTTAGACCAGGAACTGACACATGAAACACAACAAAGGACAGATAGGATCAATAATTGGTGGTGATGATGATGGTGGTGGAAGATAGTCTCAGGTACAGCTGCAGAGTGGGAGACAGCAGAGTAGTGGATATGGGGCTGTGGAGGCAAAGATGCTCATCCATTAGGTGCAAGGGTGTGATAGGAAGAGCTGATTTGGATTTGAATTGCTGCTCTACCACTTACTAGGTGTGTGCTCTCACTGGCTGTATAAAGCATCATCTTTTTCCACCTCTGTTTATTCATGCAATGGTTGGAATAATGCCTATCATTCAGAACTTGTAAAGATGCAGAAAGATGCGTTTTCGGAAGCACGTGGCAAACGCATTGGGTCTAGGTTCTGCTTATAGGGCTGGAGCAATCCAAGGAGATGCCTCAGGCGCAGAAACTGCTTCCAAGGTAGGATATTTCAGAGGAAGTTTCAAGGAAGGAATGGTTTGTGCAAAATGGCAAGGAGGAGAGTGCAGCCTGGCAGATGGGGCTCTCTCTGCTCCACATCTGATAGGAAATAGAGGTAGTATCCAACCACCTGCAATTGGAAAGAAGTTTTGGGACCACAGATTCCGGCAAGGAAGGAGATCTTGGATTCAGAGCTAGAAGAGAAGAGGAAGGGAAGAGATAGTTTCTTATTTAAAATGTGGATGATAAACTCAGCTGTTTTCCTCTGCTCAAACCAAGATCCCACTAATATGAGTGTTGAAATAAAGGCATGTCCTCATGAAAACAAAGACTGGGAAAGGGTAAAAGAAAGCAGAGGCACATCAAGAGAACTTGGAAAGCTAGAAAACAGATGGAGAGGTAAAATTTAACTTTGTGTAGCAGTTTGTTTTTTGTTTTTGTTGTTGTTTGGTTTAGTCGCGAAGTTGTGTTTGACTCTTTGCGACCCCATGGACTGCGGTGTACTAGGCTTTCTCACATAGTAGAGAAAGCTGAAATGAAATAATCATGAGGCTCTTGGGTGAGAAATCAAGAAATCAACTGATTTTCTTCTAGAACTCTGTAAATACTCTGGCCTTTAAGGCCACAGGTGTCTTTAAAAATGAAGGTTAAAGTTGGGGCTAAAAAGTAAACGATTGATTGAAACTCTATAAAAATGAGACAACCTAGATCCCTTATTCTACTCTAGGCAACCAGACAACTCTCCTTCCCCATACCATGCAGGAGACTGGAGGTTTTCTCTTTGGAGAAATGGTTACGAGAGGACATTAGAACCCAAGAATACTATACACAGCTTGGGTAGAGTGGGAGGTGCAGATTGCTGTACTGAAAACTGGGAATTGGGGAATAGAAAACCTCTAGTCCTTTTAAGAGAACACTGTAAAATAGACAATCTGACCTTAAAGAGAGAAGAGGCTTATAGATACTGAAGTTGAGAAACACGCCTCGCAAAATTCCTTGACCCCTGCAGAAGCATCCTAGTGGGAGCCCACCACTGGTCAGATTAGCTTATGCACACACAGCTAATCTTCTCTACAATGCCTCACTTTTCAGTGTTAAAGGGTACTTGAAACACTTATGTAAAGACTTTAAATAAAAAACATATAATAGAATAAAAGAACTTGGGGAAAGTAGACATAAGGCAGAAAGCAGAGAAGGGGGACCTATGGAGTAAAGGCTTCCCTGGTAGCTCAGTTGGTAAAGAATTCACCTGCAATGCAGGAGACCCGAGTTTGATTCCTGGGTCAGGAAGATCCCCTGGAGATGCAATTAGGCTACCCAGTCCAGTATTCTCAGGCTTCCCTTGTAGCTCAGCTGGTAAAGAATCTGCCTGCCATGCAGGAGACCTGGGTTCGATCCCTGGGTTGGGAAAATCCCCTGGAGAAGGGAAAAGCTATCCACTCCAGTGTTTTGGCCTGGAGAATCCCATGGACTACATACTCATGGGGTTGCAAAGTTAGATACAACTGAGCGACTTGCTCTTCACATGGAGGAAAACCTTTTGGTGTGTATCTTCCAAAAGACAAGAAACAATGTTGATCTTTTTTAAAAAAAACTTTTAAAATAACAAATACATTTTTCTTGAAAATTAAGGGAGCCAAAATAACAAAGCTTGATAGAAAGAACAAATATATATATATATTTGAAAAAAATTCAGGCACTGGAATAAAAATGCAAAGTGATGGGAAAGAGTAGGCAACAGATAAGCACCCTATAAAATTAGTCCAGAAATTTAAAAGTCTGAGAAAATTTCCGGAAAAAGAAGATATCAGACTTGAGAAAACTGTCCAAAAACTAGTAAGAGAGATTTTTCCATAGTTGAAGGGTTTCCAGATTTAAAAAACTAACTTTATGCTCAGCATGATGAATAAACTCATTATAAAATTTCAGATAATGGCAGTAAAATGAAAATCCTAAAAACTCCCAGAGCAAAAAGCAAGATCACATGCACAATATTAGAAATGATATTTGCTTTAAAATAATCAACAGTGATATCAGAAGCCAGAAGATACTTCACTACTGTAGAGAAATGCCTTCAAAACTGTCAGGGGAAAAGGATTCTTCTAGATTGCTATACATAGTCAAGAGAATGATACGCAATAGAATTTTCATGACACACACCCATTGTCCAGAAGCTACCAGAATGTTGACTCTTCATCTTGATAAGGCACAGTGAAGAAAGAGAAAAATAGGGAATGCAGGAATCCAGGTCTCCAACAGGAAAGCAGGAAAAAAATTTGCAGATGACAGCAGAGATGCAGATCCGGAAGGCAACCAATTCTGAATAATCAGGAGGATGGAGAGATCTTGGCAGGATGCTTCTAAGGTGGGTAATGGGGGATAAAAGTCACATATCTCATGTGTTGGATGTATTGAGAAAGATTTTCTATTTCTGGCAGAGTTTGGGGATGAAGTGAGAGTGAGTGATATGTAGATAAATGGGGTGAGCGAGTCAAAACTTGAAGCGGTCCTTAACTGCAGGAAAAACAGAAGGTTGTTCAAGAAGGTAAATGTAAGCATAGAACATTTATGAATGCAATTTATATCAATGTAAATGATGCATGTATGACTATAGATTTAGCCTAAAGTTATATAATAATTATTTTGGAAGCTCACAGCATGATGAAGAGAAGTGTATGTACATGCATGTATGTGTGTATACAGGCAATGTGTTTAGGAGGTATAAACTTTTAAATCTCTTTCAAAAATACAGCCAACAGACAATATATAAATATTTTATATGCACCCTGGTTGGAAATATAAGGGAAATTTCCAGAAGAATTTGCTATGAAATTTAAAATATTTGCCTTTAGGTAGGAAAACTTGAGGCTTTTTGAAGGGGTGGAGGACTGTTTTTTTTTTCCCCAATCTAAGCACTGAATGTTGTATAGTTTTATATGGCTGCTATAGCACTTAACACAAACTAGTTTATTGACTATGCCAAAGCCTTTGACTGTGTGGATCACAATAAACCATGGAAAATTCTGAAAGAGATGGGACTACCAGACCACCTGACCTGCCTCTTGAGAAATCTATATGCAGGTCAGGAAGCAATAGTTAGAACTGGACATGGAACAACAGACTGGTTCCAAATAGGGAAAGGAGTACTTCAAGGCTATATATTGTCACTCTGTTTATGTAACTTATATGCAGAGTACATCATGAAAAACTCTGGACTGGAAGAAGCACAAGCTGGAATCAAGATTGCCAGGAGAAATATCAATAACCTCAGATATGCAGATGACACCACCCTTATGGCAGAAAGTGAAGAAGAACTAAAAAGCTTCTTGATGAAAGTGAAAGAGGAGAGTGAAAAAGTTGGCTTAAAGCTCAACATTCAGAAAACTAAGATCATGGCAACTGGTCCCATCATTTCATGGGAAATATATGGGGAAAACAGTGGAAACGGTGTCAGACTTTATTTTTGGGGGCTCCAAAATCACTGCAGATGGTGATTGCAGCCATGAAATTTAAAAATGTTTACTCCTTGGAAGAAAAGTTATGACCAACCTAGACAGCATATTAAAAAGCAGAGACATTACTTTGCCAACAAAGGTCCGTCTAGTCAAGGCCATGGTTTTTCCAGTGGTCATATATGGATGTGAGAGTTGGATTATGAAGAAAGCTGAGCATCGAAGAATTGATGCTTTTGAACTGTGGTGTTGGAGAAGACTCTTGAGAGTCCCTTGGACTTCAAGGAGATCCAACCAGTCCATCCTAAAGGAGATCAGCCCTTTTGGTGTTCTTTAGAAGGACTGATGCTGAAGCTGAAACTCCAATATTTTGGCCACCTGATGCAAAGAGTTGACTCATTGGAAAAGACTCTGATGCTGGGAGGGATTGGGGGCAGGAGGAGAAGGGGACAACAGAGGATGAGATGGCTGGGTGGCATCACCGACTTAATGGACATGAGTTTGGGTAAACTCCGGGAGTTAGTGATAGACAGGGAGGCCTGGAGTGCTGCGATTCATTGGGTCACAAAGAGCTGGACACAACTGAGCAACTGAACTGAACTGAACTGAGGTGACTCAAAGCAACAGAAATTTATTCTCCCAGAGTTCTGGAGATTAGACGTCTGAAATGGTTTTCTGGAATAAACCAAGGGGTAGGCAAGGCTGTGCCCCTTCCAGGGATCCTAGGGGAGAATCTTTTCCTTACCTTTTCTAGCTTCTGGGAGCTCCTGGCATTCCTTGGCTTGTAGCTGCATCCAGTGTTTAAAACCAGCGTCTTCAAATCTTTGTTCTACTTCCACATAGCTTTCTCTCAGTGTGTAAAGTCTCCCTCTGCCTCCTTCATATGAGGATACACGTGGGACTTCCCTGGTTAAGAAATCCATGCAATGGTTGACTCCACACTTCTACTGCAGGGGACATGGGTTCAGTCCTGGTCAGGCTAAGTAAGATCCCACATGCTGCAAAGCACAGCCAAAAAAGAAATAAAGGATACACACGATAGGGCCTACCTGGATAATTCAGGATTATTTCTTTAACACAAGATCCTTTACTTAATCACTCTTTTTCCAAATAAGGTAATGTTCACAGGTTTTAGAGATTAGGACATGGATATATTTGGGGGAGGGAGGCTATTATTTAGCCTACCACAAACATTTAAAAAAATCTTTTTCAGTACATTTATTGAAAAATACATTTATATATGATACATACATACATAGAGGAATATGTACCTTTTTTTTTTTCCACTGTGGTCATCACTGGAATGTTACAGCCAACTTTAGTTCTACATCATGTATTTCTATAGCAGTTTTTGAATAATACACATTTATTACTCATGTAAAATGGTAATATGTGAGAAAAAATAGGGGGAAAGATTTCATGCTCTGGCTGATATATACCTGAAGCCAACTAGTTTCAAGTGTTTCATTTCAACTATAAACACAAGGCAAGTCTCCAGTTAAATGACACAAACATTCACATTGTTTCCTCGAAGACATATGTATGTTGCAAACATGTGGCTACCAGAAGTCAAGAGCTCAGGAGGTCGGAGAGCGGTTTTGTAGGGTTTCAAAACATCGAGGAGTGGTTTTAAACCCAATCTAGGGAGCCATTTGCTCTCAAACGTGCAATGTATCTGCTTCTTACCCTCTAGATTTCTTCAGTTTTTCTCAGATTTCAGGATGTGACTGTACTCTAAACGAGTTAAAAGTGTGAAAGTCAAAGTGTTAGTCCCTCGGCCATGTCCTACTGTTTGCAACCCCTTCGACTGTAGCCCACCAGGCTCCTCTGTCCATGGATTTCTCCAGGCAAGAATACTGGAGTGGGTTGCCATTCCCTTCTCCAGGGGACCTTCCTGACCCAGGGAGTGAACCTGGGTCTCCCGCAGGTTCTTCACCATCTGAGCCACTGGGGAAGCCCTGAACTAGTTGAAAGGAGCCTTAAAGATCACTGGGTCCAACCCCAACATAGTACAGCTTAGGTAATACAAAGAGGATCTGGAATAATGATTCCCAAGGCAGCTAAGTCTCCTGATCTCCGGTGTCTAGAGCTGATGCTAGCATTGAGCATCTATGCTTCATGCTTTTTGTTAGTCCATGAACCTCTGGCTCTCAGTTCAGTTCTGTTCAGTCACTCAGTCATGTCCAACTCTTTGTGACCCCATGGACTGCAGCACGCCAGGCCTCCCTGTCCTTCACCATCTCCTGGAGCTTGCTCAAACTCATGTCCATTGAATTGGTGGTGCCATCCAACCATCTCATCCTCTGTTGTCCCCTTCTCCTCCCACCTTCAATCTTTTCCAGTTTCAGGGTCTTTTCCAGTGAGTCAGTTCTTTTCATCAGGTGGCCAAAGTATTGGAGTTTCAGCTTCAGCATCAGTCCTTCCAATGAGTATTCAGGACTGATTTCCTTTAGGATGGACTGGTTGGATCTCCTTGCAGTCCAAGGGACTCACAAGAGTCTTCTCCAACACCACAGTTCAAAAGCATCAATTCTTCAGTGTTCAGCTTTCTTTATGGTCCAACTCTCACATCCATACATGAATACTGGAAAAACCATAGCTTTGACTAGCTGGCCCTTTGTTGGCAAAGCAATGTCTCTGCTTTTCTTTTTTGAAAGTGGCATTTTTTTTTAATTAATTTATTTTTTTTATTGATGGATATTTGCTTTACAGAATTTTGTTGTTTTCTGTCAAACCTCAACATGAATCATTTATAGGTACACATATAACTGTCCCCACCCTTTTGAAGCTCCCTCCCATCTCCCACCTCATCCCACCCCTGTAGGTTGATACAGAACCCCTGAGTTTCCTGAGCCATGCAGCAAATTCCCATTGGCTATCTATTTTACATATGGTAATATAAGTTTCCTTGTTACTCTTTCCATACATCTCACCCTCTCCTCCCCTCTCCCCATGTCCATAAATCTATTCTCTATGTCTGCTTCTCCATTGCTGCCCTGTAACTAAATTCTTCAATACCATTTTTTCTAGATTCCATATATATGTGTTAGAACATGATATTTATCTTTCTCTTTCTGACATACTTCACTCTGTATAATAGGTTCTAGGTTCATCCACCTCATCAGAAAGGACTCAAATGTACTCCTTTTTATGGCTGAGTAATATTCCATTGGGTACCACAGCTTCTTTATCCATTCATCTGTCGATGGACATCTAGGTTGCTTCCATGTTCTAGCTATTGTAAATAGTGCTGCAATGAACAATGGGATACATGTGTCTTTTTCAATTTTGGTTTCCTCAGGGTATATGTCTAGGAGTGGGATTTCTGGGTCATATGGTGGTTTTAGTCCTAGTTTATTAAGGAATCTCCATACTATCTGCCATAATGGCAGTATCAGTTTACATTCCCACCAACAGTTCAAGAGTGTTCCCTCTTCTCCACACCCTCTCCAGCATTTATTGTTTGTAGACTTTTTGATGATGGCCATTCTGACTGGTGTGAGGTGATATCACATTGTAGTTTTGATTTGCATTTCTCTAATAATGAGCAATGTTGAGCATCTTTTCATGTGTTCATTAGCCATCTATATGTTTTCTTTGGAGAAGTGTCTGTTTAGGTCTTTTCCCCACTTTTCCATTGGGTTGTTTGTTTTTCTGGCCTTGAGTTATATGAACTTCTTGTATATTTTGGAAATTAATCCTTTGTCAGTTGTTTCATTTGATATTATTTTCTCCCATTCTGAGGGTTGTCTTTTCACTTTGCTTATAGTTTCCTTTGCTGTGCAAAAGCTTTTAAGTTTAATCAGGTCCCACTTGTTTACTTCTGTTTTTATTTCTGTTACTCTAGGAGGTGGGTCATAGAGGATCTTGCTTTGATTTATGTCATCAAATGTTCTGCCTATGTTTTCCTCTAAGAGTTTTATAGTTTCTGGTCTTACATTTATGTCTTTAATCCATTTTGAGTTTATCTTTGTGTATGGTGTTAGGAAGTGTTCTAATTTCATTCTTTCACATGTAGCTGTCCAGCACCATTTATTGAAGTGGCTGTCTTTGCCCCATTGTATATTCTTGCCTCCTTTGTCAAAAATAAGGTACCCATGGGTGCCTGGGTTTATTTCTGGGCTTTCTATCTTATTCCATTGTTCTAGATTTCTGTTTTTGTGCCAGAGCCATACTGTCTTGATTACTGTAGCTTTGTAGTATAATCTGAAGTCAGGAAGGCTGATTCCTCCAGCTGCATTCTTCTTTCTCAAGACTGCTTTGGCTTTTCAGGGTCTTTTGTGTTTCCATATGAATTGTGAAATTTTTGTTCTAGTTCTGTGAAAAATGCCATTGGTAATTTGATAGGGATTGCATTGAACCTGTAGATTGCATTGGGTAGTGTAGTCATTTTCACAGTATTGATTCTTCCTACCCAGGAACATGGACAATCTCTCCATCTGTTTATGTCGTCTTTGATTTCTTTCATTAGTGTCTTATAATTTTCTGTGTACAGCTCTATTGTCTCCTTAGGTAAGTTTATTCCTAGATGTTTAGTTCTTTTTGTTGCAATGATGAATGGGATTGCTTCCTTAATTGCTCTTTCTGATTTTTCATTGTTAGTATATAGAAATGCAAGTGATTTCTGTATAGCGATTTTGTATCCTGAAACTTTGCTAAATTCACTGATTAGCTCTAGTAATTTTTTGATACTATCTTTAGGGTTTTCTATGTACAGTATCACGTCATCTGCAAACAGTGAGAGCTTTACTTCTTCTTTTCCAATCTGGATTCATTTTATTTCTTTTTCTTCTCTGATTGCTATAGCTAGGACTTCCAGAACTATGTTGAAAANGTATCCTGAAACTTTGCTAAATTCACTGATTAGCTCTAGTAATTTTTTGATACTATCTTTAGGGTTTTCTATGTACAGTATCACGTCATCTGCAAACAGTGAGAGCTTTACTTCTTCTTTTCCAATCTGGATTCATTTTATTTCTTTTTCTTCTCTGATTGCTATAGCTAGGACTTCCAGAACTATGTTGAAAAATAGTGGTGAAAGTGGACACCTTTGTCTTGTTCCTGATCTTAGGGGGAATGCTTTCAGTTTTTCACCATTGAGAATAATGTTTGCTGTAGGCTTATCATATATGGCCTTTACTGTGTTGAGGTAGGTTCCTTCTATGGCCATTTTTTGAAGAGTTTTAATTATAAATGGGTGCTGAATTTTGTCAAAGGCTTTTCCTGCAACAATTGAGATTACCATCTGGTTTTTATCTTTCAATTTGTTAATACAGTGTATCACATTGATTGATTTGCATATATTGAAGAATCCTTGCATTCCTAAAATAAACCCGACTTGATCATGGTGTATGAGCTTTTTGATATGTTGCTGAATTCTGTTTGCTAAAATTTTGTTGAGGATTTTTGCATCTGTGTTCATCCGTGATATTGGCCTATAGTTTTCCTTTTTTGTATTGTCTTTGTCTGGTTTTGGTATCAAGGTGATGGTGGCCTCGTAGAATGAGTTTGGAAGTGTTCCTTCCTCTGCAGTTTTTTGAAAGAGTTTTAGAAAGATAGGCATTAGCTCTTCTCTAAATGTTTGATAGAATTCTCCTGTGAAGCCATCTGGTCCTGGGCTTTTGATTTTTGGGAGATTTTTGATCACAGCTTCAATTTCACTGCTTGTAATTGGGTTGTTCATAATTTCTATTTTTTCCTCATTTAATCTTGGAGGATTGAACTTTTCTAAGTATCTGTCCATTTATTCCAAGTTATCCATTTTATTGCCATTTAGTTAATAATAATAATAGTCTCTTATAATCCTTTGTATTTCTGCATTCTGTGTTGTAACCTCTCCTTTCTCATTTCTAATTTTGTTGATTTGATTCTTCTCTCTTTTTTTCTTGATGAGTCTGGTCAAAGGTTTGTCAATTTTTGTTTATTTTCTCAAAGAACCAGCTTTTAGTTTTATTAATCTTTGTTATTGTTTCTGTCATTTATTTTTCATTTATTTCTGCTTGGATCTTTATGATTTCTTTCCTTCTATTAATTTTGGGGTTTTTTCTTCTTCTTTTTCCAGTTGTTTTAGGTATAAAGTTAGGTTGTCTATTGGATGTTTTTATTGTTTCTTGAGGTAGGATTGTACTGCTGTAAATTTCCCTGTTAGAACTGCTTTTGCTACATCCCATAGGTTTTGAGTTGTCATGTTTTCATTGTCATTTGTTTCTAGATATTTTTGATTTCTCTTTAGATTTCTTCAGTAACCTGTTGGTTATTTAGAAATGTGCTGTTTAATCTCCATGTGTTTGTGTTTCTTACAGTTTTTTTTTTCCCTTGTAATTGATATGTAGTCTCATAGCATTGTGTTTGGAGAAGATGCTTGATATGATTTCAATTTTCTTAAATTTACTGAGGTTTGATTTGTGAGCCAAGATATGGTCTATCCTGGAGAATGTTCCATGTGCATTTGAGAAGAAGGTGTTTTCTTCTGCATTTGGATGGAATGTCCTGAAGATATCAGTGAGATCCATCTCATTTAATATATCATCTAAGATGTGCTTCCTTATTAACTTTCCGTTTTGATCATCTGTCCATTGATGTGAGTGTGGTATTAAAGTCGCCTGCTATTATTGTGTTCCTATCAATTTTTCCTTTTATGTCTCTTAGTGTTTGTCTTATGTATTGAGGTGTTCCTATGTTGGGTGCATAGATATTTACAATTGTTATGTCTTCTTGGATTGATCCCTTGATCATTATATAGTGTCCTTACTTATCTCTTGTAATCTTTATTTTAAGGTCTGTTTTATCTGATATGAGGATTGCTACTCCAGCTTTCTTTTGCTTCCCATTTGCATGGAATATATTTTTACATCTTCTCACTTTCAGTCTATAAGTGTCTTGAGGTCTGAAGTGGGTTTCTTGTAGTCAGCATACATATGGGTCTTGTTTTTGTATCCATTCAGCCAGTCTGTGTCTTTCAGTTGGAGCATTTAATCCTTACATTTAAAGTAATTATTGATATATATGTTCCTATTCCCTGGGATTTCTTTGGAAGGAATGATGCTAAAACTGAAACTCCAGTACTTTGGCCACCTCATGCGAAGAGTTGACTCATTGGAAAAGACTCTGATGCTGGGAGGGATTGGGGGCAGGAGGAGAAGGGGACGACAGAGGATGAGATGGCTGGATGGCATCACTGACTCAATGGACATGAGTCTGAGTGAACTCCGGGAGTTGGTGATGGACAGGGAGGCCTGGCGTGCTGTGATTCATGGGGTCGCAAAAAGTCGGACATGACTGAGCCACTGAACTGAACTGAACTGAACTGATTGCCATTTTCTTAATTGTTTGGGGTAGATTTTGTCGATCTTGTTTCTTCTCTTATATTTCTTGACTATTAAGTCCCTTTAACATTTGTTGATAAGCTGGTTTGGTGGTACTGAATTCTCTTAACTTTTGCTTTTCTCAAAAGCTTTTTATTTCTCCATCAATTTTGAATGAGATCCTTGCCGGGTACAGTAATCTTGGTTGTAGATTTCCCCCTTTAAGTACTTTAAATTTTCTCTGCTATTCCCTTCTGGCCTGCAGAGTTTCTGCTGAAAGATCAGTTGTTAAGCCTATGGGGTTCCCCTTGTATGTTACTTGTTGTTTCTCCCTTGATGCTTTTAATATTCTTTCTTTGTATTTAGTCTTTGTTAGTTTGATTAGTATGTGTCTTGGCATGTTTCCCCTTGGGTTTATCCCGTATGGGACTCTTTGTGCCTCTTGGACTTGATTGACTATTTCCTTTTCCATATTAGGGAAAATTTCAACTATAATCTCTTCAAATTTTTTCTCATACCCTTTCTTTTTCTCTTCTTCTTCTGGGACCCCCATCATTCAAATGTTGGTGCGCTTGATATTGCCCCAGAGATCCCTGAGACTGTCCTTAATTCTTTTCCTTCTTTTTACTTTATTTTGCTCTTCAGAAGTTATTTCCACCATTTTATCTTCCAGCTCACTGATTCGTTCTTCTGCTTCAGATATTCTGCTATTGATTCCTTTTTAATTTCAGTAATTGTGTTGCTTGTCTCTGTATGTTTATTCTTTAATTTTTCTAGGTCTTTGTTAATTGATTCTTGCATTTTCTCCATTTTGTTTTCAAGGTTTTTGATCATCTTTACTATCATTATTCTGAATTCTTTTACAGGAGGTTTGCCTATTTCCTCTTCATTTATTTGGACTTGTGTTTTTCTAGCTTGTTCCTTCATTTGTGTAGTATTTCTCTGCCCTTTCATTATTATTATTTTTTTTAACTTACTGTGTTTGAGGTCTCCTTTTCCCAGACTTCAAGGTTGAATTCTTTCTTTCTTTTTTTTTTTTTTGGTTTCTGCCCTCCTAAGGTTGGTCCAGTGGTTTGTGTAAGCTTGTATAGGGTGAGATCTGTGCTGAGTTTTTGTTTTTCCTTTGAAAGGCAAAGCCGATTGAGGTGGTAATCCTATCTCCTGATAATTGGGTTTGTATTTTTGTTTTGTTTGTTGTTTAGATGAGGCATCCTGCACAGAGTGCTACTGGTTGTTAGGGTGATGCCAGGTCCTGTATTCAAGTGGTATTCTTTGTGTGAGTTCTCACTATCTGATACTCCCTAGGGTTAGTTCTCTAGTAATCTTGGATCTTGGAATCTGTGCTCCCACTCCAAGGCTCAGGGGTTGATCTCTCATCAGGAACAAAGATTCCACAAATGGTTTGTTATGATATTCAGTTCGTTCAGTTCAGTTGCTCAGTCGTGTCTGACTCTTTGTGACCCCATAAATTGCAGCATGCCAGGCCTCCCTGTCCATCACCATCTACCAGAGTTCACTCAAACTCACGTGCATCGAATTGGTGATGCCATCCAGCCATCTCATCCTCGGACGTCCCCTTCTCCTCCTGCCCCCAATCCCTCCCAGCATCAGGGTCTTTTCCAATGAATCAATTCTTCACATGAGGTGGCCAAAGTACTGAAGTTTCAGCTTTA
>SJYT01006870.1:149928-245172 GCA_006410635.1 Cephalophus harveyi | reverse complement strand
GTCCATACCATTTCTGTCCTTTATCGAGCCCATCCTTGCATGAAATGTTCCCTTGGTATCTCTAATTTTCTTGAAGAGATCTCTAGTCTTTCCCATTCTGTTGTTTTCCTCTATTTCTTTGCATTGATCACTGAAGAAGGCTTTCTTATCTCTTCTTGCTATTCTTTGGAACTCTGCATTCAGGTGCTTATCTCTTTCCTTTTCTCCTTTGCTTTTCGCCTCTCTTCTTTTCACAGCTATTTGTAAGGCCTCCCCAGACAGCCATTTTGCTTTTTTGCATTTCTTTTCCATGGGGATGGTCTTGATCCCTGTCTCCTATACAATGTCACGAACCCCAGTTCATAGTTCATCAGGCACTCTATCTATCAGATCTAGTCCCTTAAATCTGTTTCTTACTTCCACTGTATAATCATAAGGGATTTGATTTAGGTCATACCTGAATGGTCTAGTGGTTTTCCGTACAAACAAATATGCAAAAATGAGAAGCCAAAGATGAACCCCAGACAAATATCACTTACAAAATCAGGCAAATAATAATTAGAATAGTGGAATATACACATATACATATATACCCATGAGCAAAGTCAAAATATTCCAACAAAAATAAAGTACAGTAGGTTGACCCAGTGCACAAAGGAAACCAACAATTATATCTACCAGTTAAGAACAAAGCTAACCCTTGAGAGAGAGCAGAAGAGACACAGATGTATAGAACAGTCTTTTGGACTCTGTGGGAGAGGGAGAGGGTGGGATGATTTGGGAGAATGGCATTGAAACATGTGTAATATCATATATGAAATGAATCGCCAGTCCAGGTTCGATGCATGATACTGGTTGCTTGGGGCTGGTGCACTGGGACGACCCAGAGGGATGGTATGGGGAGGGAGGAGGGAGAGGGGTTCAGGATGGGGAACACGTGTATACCTGTGGCAGATTCATGTTGATGTACGGCAAAACCAATACAATATTGTAAAGTAATTAACCTCCAATTAAAATAAATAAATTTATATTAAAAAAAAAAAAACAAAGCTAACTAAAGCACAGACTGAAAAACAAAACCAGAAAAGGGGCCTAGTGGGGAATAAAGCAATGAAAACAAAACTAACAAATATATTGAGTGAAAAGGAAAGAAAGAGAAAATTATGCAAAGTTAAACAGAGGTAGATGAAGAAGATTTATATACATTAAAGATTAATTGCAAGGGGAAAAGAACAGTAGGAAAAGCAAAGAAAGGAATAAATATGAAAAAATATAATAGGTTTTTAAAAATTAAAATTATAAAAAAGAGAAAAGAAAAAAAAAATGGAAGGAAGAAGAAAGGAGAAGAAAAAAAGGAAAACTCCACAGAACTGCAAAAGCCCAATGTAGAGGCAGAGGTTTATAACAACAATAAAAAATGTGACTGAATATAGAGATATACATGAAAAGAAAGTGAAACTGCAAGTTGCTCAGTCACTCTTTGTGACCCCATGGACTTTACAGTCCATGGAATTCTCCAGGCCAGAATACTGGAGTGGGTAGCCTTGCCCTTCTCCAGGGGATTTTCCCAATCCAGGGATCAAACCCAGGTCTCTCGCATTGTAGGCAGATTCTTAACCAGCTGAGCCACAAGGGAAGCCCAAGAACACTGGAGTGGGTAGCCTATCTCTTCTCCAGCGGATCTTCTCGACCCAGGAATTGAACTGGGGTGTCCTACATTGCAGGCAGATTCTTTACCAACTGAGCTATTAGGGAATCCCACAGATATACATATATACCCATAAGCAAAATCAAAACAAGAAAAGAAAAGGAAAAACGAAACTCCACAGAACTACAAAAGCCCAATGTAGAGGCAGAGGTTTATAACAACAATAAAAAATGTGATTGAGGGAAAAAAAAACAACAACAACAACAACCCAAAAGCTTAATTAGATTTCATAGTGCCAATAAAATCGACAACTACAGCAGAGGGGGGAAAAGGGGGGAAAAATCCAAAAGAATCAACAAGTCAAAACGTAAGAATAATAAATGTTTTTCTTGAGTCACTGCTGTCAGATTGCTTTCTTCTCTGGAAGTCACAGTCCACCTCACCTCCCTAGGATGCCCTCCAACTCTGTGCTTGGCTCTGGACCTGCTGTGGGGGCAGCTCAGATTCTAATCTGGACCTACTCCTGTGTGTTCTTGCCTCCAATGTCCACAGCTATCAGAACCAGTGCCTTTTCTTTTGTGGGAGCTCTCAATGACCTTTTATATATTCCATAGACACAGACTCTGGCTAGTTGATCATGCAGATTTAATCTGCAGCTTGTACAGCTGGTGGGAAGGTTTTGGGTCTTCCTTAGCCATACCACCCCTGGGTTTCAATTGTGGTTTTATTTCCACCTCTGCATGTGGGTCGTCCACTGGGGTTTGCTCCTGGGGCTTCCCTGGAAGACTTGGGTTTGCCCCTGTGAGGTCCAGGTGTGGAGGTGGTGCAGCTGCCTGGGTCACAGGGGTTCTGGCAGCACCAGGTATTCAGAGGGGTTGGCAGTGGGAAATAGAATGCTCTAGAAGGGTATGGCAACCAGTATGGGCCAATACGTGCCAATATTGCCTGGAGAACCCCCGTCCCTGATAGAGAAGCCTGGGAGGCCACAGTCCACAGGGTCGTAAAGAGCTGGATACGACAGAAGCGACCCTGTGCGCATAGATGCAAGACATTTTTGCCTGTGGCAGCTCTGCTCCAGTGAGAGTTGAGTGTGAAGGTGGTGCAGCTGCTTGGCTGGCGGAGGCCCTGGTAGCGCCAAGTGTGCACGGACACGACCGCCTCTGCTGCAGAAGTTATGGCCCGATCAGAGTCTTTTTTCGAGTCTCTTGTAGCTGGAGATCAGAAGGCCTCTTTGGCCAGTCTTTCTCCATAGCTCCAGCCATTCAGGCACTTAGAGGGCTCCCCTGCCTGGGGTCCTTCTCTGTTGTTCTGTGCGTCAGGCACCTAGAGGGCCCCCCCTGGCTGGGGTCCTACTCTAGCTCAGCGAGTCAGGCACTTAAGGAGCACCCTGGGTGGAGTCCTGCTCTGTATTACATTGCAGGCAGATTCTTTACCAACTGAGCTATTAGGGAATCCCACAGATATACATATATACCCATAAGCAAAATCAAAACAAGAAAAGAAAAGGAAAAACGAAACTCCACAGAACTACAAAAGCCCAATGTAGAGGCAGAGGTTTATAACAACAATAAAAAATGTGATTGAGGGAAAAAAAAACAACAACAACAACAACCCAAAAGCTTAATTAGATTTCATAGTGCCAATAAAATCGACAACTACAGCAGAGGGGGGAAAAGGGGGGAAAAATCCAAAAGAATCAACAAGTCAAAACGTAAGAATAATAAATGTTTTTCTTGAGTCACTGCTGTCAGATTGCTTTCTTCTCTGGAAGTCACAGTCCACCTCACCTCCCTAGGATGCCCTCCAACTCTGTGCTTGGCTCTGGACCTGCTGTGGGGGCAGCTCAGATTCTAATCTGGACCTACTCCTGTGTGTTCTTGCCTCCAATGTCCACAGCTATCAGAACCAGTGCCTTTTCTTTTGTGGGAGCTCTCAATGACAGTTTATATATTCCATAGACACAGACTCTGGCTAGTTGATCATGCAGATTTAATCTGCAGCTTGTACAGCTGGTGGGAAGGTTTTGGGTCTTCCTTAGCCATACCACCCCTGGGTTTCAATTGTGGTTTTATTTCCACCTCTGCATGTGGGTCGTCCACTGGGGTTTGCTCCTGGGGCTTCCCTGGAAGACTTGGGTTTGCCCCTGTGAGGTCCAGGTGTGGAGGTGGTGCAGCTGCCTGGGTCACAGGGGTTCTGGCAGCACCAGGTATTCAGAGGGGTTGGCAGTGGGAAATAGAATGCTCTAGAAGGGTATGGCAACCAGTATGGGCCAATACGTGCCAATATTGCCTGGAGAACCCCCGTCCCTGATAGAGAAGCCTGGGAGGCCACAGTCCACAGGGTCGTAAAGAGCTGGATACGACAGAAGCGACCCTGTGCGCATAGATGCAAGACATTTTTGCCTGTGGCAGCTCTGCTCCAGTGAGAGTTGAGTGTGAAGGTGGTGCAGCTGCTTGGCTGGCGGAGGCCCTGGGAGCGCCAAGTGTGCAGGGACACGACCGCCTCTGCTGCAGAAGTTATGGCCCGATCAGAGTCTTTTTTCGAGTCTCTTGTAGCTGGAGATCAGAAGGCCTCTTTGGCCAGTCTTTCTCCATAGCTCCAGCCATTCAGGCACTTAGAGGGCTCCCCTGCCTGGGGTCCTTCTCTGTTGTTCTGTGCGTCAGGCACCTAGAGGGCCCCCCCTGGCTGGGGTCCTACTCTAGCTCAGCGAGTCAGGCACTTAAGGAGCACCCTGGGTGGAGTCCTGCTCTGTAGTTCAGTGCCTCAGGCGTTGGATGGGCCAGCCTCTCTATTGTTCAGCTGCCACGCCTGCAAGAGGGGAGAGAGAGGCTCTGGTAAGGGCTCCACCCCCTCCGTGTGACTCAGCAGTATCACCTTGCTTCCGTGGCTGCCTGGCTTTCCTCCACAGGCAGTTCCCACCACACTCTCCTCCCTCACATCCCCTAGAGATGTCTCTCTGCAGTCAACAGCAGCCCTCGCCGGGGATTGCTCCACAATCCCTGAACTCCGTTTCCCAGCCGCTGTATCTTCCAGGGGACCTGAGTCCTTGTCTGGGATACAAATGGCTGTGGCAAGGACTGTCTGATTCTCATTCCATTCAGGCTGCCACAGATCAGCTGTTTCACTCTCAGCCTTAAATGTTTCTCCTCTGACCCAGACAGTTGCCCCAAAGTGGAGATCAGACCCCTGCTTCACTTCCCCCACCCGCCGAGGGCAGGTCTAGTCCTACTAACACGCCTGTTTCTCCCCCTAGTTTCTTCATCCGACTGAGTTTTGCGTGGGTCTATATATTCTTTTCCTCTGGTCAAGTACTCCTGTCCACTCTCAGCTGGTGTTTTGCATGTACTTCTGTGTCTGAAGTATTCCTGATGTATCTGTGGAGAGAGTACTCCGTGTCCACCTACTCCTCCACCATCTTGATCTGTCTCTGCTTTTTAATATGCTGTCTAGGTTGGTCATAGCTTTTCTTCCAAGGAGCAAGTGTCTTTTAATTTCCTGGCTGCAGTCACCATCTGCAGTGATTTTGGAGCGCAAGAAAATAAAGTCTCTCACTGTTTCCATCTATTTGCCATGAAGTGATGGGACCAGATGCCATGATCTTAGTTTTCTGAATGTTGAGTTTTAGGCTTACTTTTTTCACTCTCCTCTTTCACTTTCATCAAGAGGCTCTTTAGTTCTTCTTCACTTTCTGCCATAAGGGTGGTGTCATCTGCATATCTGAGGTTATTGATATTTCTCCCAGCTATCTTGATTCCAGCTTGTGCTTCATCCAGCCCAGTGTTTCTTATAATATACTCTGCATATAAGTTTAATAAGCAGGGTGACAATATACAGGCTTGATGTATTCCTTTCACGATTTAGAACCAGTCTGTTTTTCCATGTCCAGTTCTAACTGTTGCTTCTTGACCTGCATACAGATTTCTCAGGAGGCAAGTCAGGTGGTCTGGTATTCCCATCTCTTGAAGAGTTTTCCACAGTTTGTTGTATCTACACAGTCAAAAGGCTTTGGTGTAGTCAATAAAGCAGAAATAGATGTTTTTCTGGAACTCTCTTTTCTGAAGTAGATGTTTTTCTGCCTCTCAATTCTCTGTAATTTTGAAAGTCCTGGTAGCAGCAGAGAAAGTAGGCTTATTTGGACTCCAGAAAATATAAAATGAATCTGAGAGTTGGTGGTACTAAAACCTGGATCTGAATGAGTCATCGGGTGTTGTCAAAGGAAAACTCTGAGCCAGAGGGTCAGAGTCATGGATTAAAGGTCAGTGCATAGGAGCCTTGGCTGGGCCTCTTTGCTGGGGCAAAATTAGGCAAAGAGTATGACAAGGCTGTATGTTGTCACTCTGCTTATCTAACTTATATGCAGAGCTTGTTGGGTTTGCCAGGTGGTGCAGATGATACCACTCTAATGGCCAAAAGTGAAGAAGAACTAAAGAACCTCTTGATGAGGGTGGAAGAGGAGAGTGAAAAAGCTGGCTTAAAACTCAACATTCAAAAAACTAAGATCACGGCATCCAGTCCCACCATTTCATGGCAAACAGATGCTCCTTGGAAGGAAAGCTATGACAAACCTAGTCCTGTCCCCTCCGAGGGCAGCCTGACCCTAACCTTAACCTAGGAGCATGCTGAGTCTAGGATCAGAACACGGGTGCTTACAGCAGTGGGGGTGGGGGGACAGGGCCAGCCTCAAGGTCCCAGTTCCTCCCTCCTAAATGTGCCTTCCTCCTGAAGCAAGGCATGAAGCCTTCCAAAGAGTCTCCATTTCAATTAACATTAACTAAAATCTGACATTTTGCCACAGCACAAATCTAGCTCCCACCTCTCCAACCTCAACTCTTATTTGTTTCTCTCCTTGCTCACTCTGTTCTAAACACCCTGGCATTCTTTCCATCTCTCAAGCACACCAAGGTCACTTTTACTCCAGGGACTTTGAACTTGGCTATTCCTTCTGTCTGGAACCTTCTTTTCCCTTCCCGGCTCCTTTCTATTCTCTCATTTCTCCTCTTAATGTAACCAGTGCAGAGTGGATTGACCCTTCCCAGGCCACTCAATCAAAATGGGCCCTTTGCTTATTCTGTTGCAATCTACAGACTCGTTTATTGTCTTTATGGCTTTTGTCACCATCCATTATTTGGTCTGTTTCTCTGTCATATCTTTCCTGTTGGTTCAGACGGTAAAGAATCTGCTACAATGCAGGAAGCTCAGATTTGATCCCTGGGTCAGGGAAGATCCCCTACAGAAGGAAAGGACCATCCACTCCAGTGTTCTTGCCTGGAGAATCCATTGGACAGAGGAGCCTGGTGGGCTACAGTCCATCAGGTCGCAAAGAGTCAGATACGACTGAGGGACTAACATTTTTCTATTTTAACAGACTATAAGCTCCATGAGAGCAGAAGCTTCATTTTCCTATTTTCTCAGTTCCTAAAATATTGCCTGCCATATAGCCAATGCTCAGTAAATATTTCTTCAGTGAACCAATCAGATCTTCTAGATTTATTTCCAGGGCAGGCAGCATGTGACACTTGTACAGTCGACCACAGCCACTGAGCTCCTGAATCAGTGTGGCTGTTGGAATGTCTCTAACAAGCAGATCTCAGTCACCAGGAAATTTGGTGTGTGGCTCCCAGCTATCCAGTTCCCAATCCCGCTGCATCTTTGGTATTTCTGGACTGTCCTATCGGTCACTTGCACACAGGGCTCTCTCTAACTCCTCCCTCAGGACAAGGACCCTCTTCTTTGCACAGAATTACAGAGGATAGGCATTTATTGGCTCTTAAAGAAGCTGAAGCAGCCCTTCTGACTCTGGTCTGTTGATGGGTCACCCAGATTTGAAGTTCCAATGGGCTATTCTGGTTAGGAATTAAGAAATGCAGGATTGGTTGGTTTGTTTTTAATCCTGTCTTCCTTCACAAGAAGCACGCTACTGCCTCGAAACTTAGTTCTCTGTTTTATGGTTAAATCAGTGGCCCTGCCATCCCTCCCTGGAGGTGAAAGGAGCCTGCTCTGATGAGTACCTGTATATCCCAGACATACAGTAGGCGCTTTATCAACACATACTTACTTGATCCTCATAATAGTTGGAAAAGATGGACATCACCATTTTACAGACAAGGACACTGAGGTAGTTGCCTCAGTTATCAGAGCTAATATATTTCAGAGTCAAGGCATACGCTTACATCTCCCTGATCCCTAAACCAGAGCACTTTCCATTTTGGAGTGAAATGAGAAGAAGGAGCGCTTTTGGCACACCAAAGGGAGCACCCTGCCCCGCTGACCCAGCTGAGCTCAGCCCCACCCGCTCCACGCTGTCCGCAGATCCCTAGTTGTCATTTAGACAAATCGGCTCCTGGGTCAAGAGAATTGACAGAGATGCTCCCATCTTATGATGATCCTTAAACTAGCACAGATTGCTGTGAGGAGGCAGCCTGGACGATTCCTAGTGAAGGGACCCTGATGGAAGACGGCTAATGGCCATCTTAATTCAAAGGCTTTCTAGCCAGTTCAGTGACTTGCAAGTACTTCACTCTGATAATCCTTCATGATCAAGTTGTACAAATGTATTATGCAGGGTGGTGCTGGAAAGACTGTATCAGCACAGAGTGATGGCTAACTCTGACCAGGAGGGAGTCTATACTGTGCCAAGGTTCTCACACTCCCCATCGAACTCATTTCTAACCATGAGAGACCCTGGGACCAACACCCTGCGGGGTTCAGTCTACAGACCAGGAGATGAATCCAGACCTACTTCCTTTTTCTTGCAGAGGAGTGAATTGGTCTGAGCACTATGTAAAAAAAAAATCATCTTTGTATCCTGTAGAAAAGGCAGAGAAATGGGAGATCAAATTGTCAGCATTCACTGGATCATGGAGAAAGCAAGGACATTCCAGAAAAATATCTACTTCTGCTTCACTGACTCCTTTAAGCCCTTTGACTGTGTGGATCACAACAAACTGTGGAAAAGTCTTAAGGCAGTGGGAGTACCAGACACCTCACCTGTCTCCTGAGAAACGTGCATGCAGGTCAAGAAGCAACAGTTAGAACCAGACATGGCACAATGGACTGGTTTCAAATTGGGAAAAGCGTATGACAAGGCTGTATGCTGTCACTCTGCTCATTTAACTTACANCTTCTCCGGAATTGGGCTGAGCACTATGTAAAAAAAAAAAAAAATCATCTTTGCATCCTGTAGAAAAGGCAGAGAAATGGGAGATCAAATTGTCAACATTCACTGGATCATGGAGAAAGCAAGGACGTTCCAGACAAATATCTACTTCTGCTTCACTGACTCCTTTAAGCCCTTTGACTGTGTGGATCACAACAAACTGTAGAAAAGTCTTAAGGCAGTGGGAGTACCAGACACCTCACCTGTCTCCTGAGAAACGTGCATGCAGGTCAAGAAACAACAGTTAAAACCAGACATGGAACAATGGACTGGTTCCAAATTGGGAAAAGTGTATGACAAGGCTGTATGTTGTCACTCTGCTTATTTAACTTACATGCAGAGTTCACTGGGCTTTGCAGGTGGTGCAAATGATACCACTCTAATGGCCAAAAGTGAAGAAGAACTAAAGAGCCTGTTGATAAAGGTGAAAGAGGAGAGTGAAAAAGCTGGCTTAAAACTCAACATTCAAAAAACTAAGATCATGGCATCCGGTCCCATCACTTCATCGCAAATAGATGGGGAAAAGTGCAAGCAGTGACAGATTTTATTTTTTGGGGCTCCAAAATCACTGCAGATGGTGACTGTGGCCATGATATAAAAAGACACTTACTCCTTGGAAGGAAAGTTATGACCAAGCTAGAAAACATATTAAAAAGCAGAGACGTTACTTTGTCACCAAAGGTCCATCTAGTCAAAGCTATGGTTTTTCCAGTAGTCATGTATGGATGTGAGAGTAGGACCATAAAGAGACCTGAGCGCTGAAGAATTGATGCTTTTGAACTGTGGTGTTGGAGAAGACTCTTGAGAGTCCCTTGGACTGCAAGGAGCTCCAGCCAGTCCATCCTAAAGGAAATCAATCTTGAATGTTCATTGGAAGGACTGATGTTGAAGCTGAAACTCTAATACTTTGCCCATCTGATGCGAAAAGCTGACTCATTTGAAAAGACCTTGATGCTGGGAAAGATTGAGGGCAGGAGGAGAAGGCGACGACAGAGGATGAGATGGTTGGATGGCATCACCGACTCGATGGACGTGAGTTTGAGTAAACTCCGGGAGTTGGTGACAGACAGGAAGGCCTGGCATGCTGCTGTTCAAGGGGTCGCAAAGAGTCAGACACGACTGAGCGACAGAACTGAACTGACATAAAAAAACCAAATGTGTTATTTCACTGGTATTCATTATTATTCGTACTTTTCTTTTTACATTTTTAAAAATAAATAAGAGGGACTTCCCTGGTGGTCCAGTGGCTAAGACTCTGCACTCCCAATGCAGGGGCCCTGGGATTGATCCCTGGTCAGAGAACTAGATTCCAAAGTACTGGAGTTTCAGCTTTAGCATCATTCCTTCCAAAGAAATCCCAGGGTTGATCTCCTTCAGAATGGACTGGTTGGATCTCCTTGAGTCCAAGGGACTCACAAGAGTCTTCTCCAATACCACAGTTCAAAAGCATCAATTCTTCGGTGCTCAGCCTTCTTCACAGTCCAACTCTCACATCCATACACGACTACTGGAAAAACCAAAGCCTTGACTAGACGGACCTTAGTCGGCAAAGTAATGTCTCTGCTTTTGAATATGCTATCTAGGTTGGTCATAACTTTTCTTCCAATGAGTAAGCGTCTTTTAACTTCATGGCTGCAATCACCATCTGCAGTGATTTTGGAGCCCAAAAAAATAAAATCTGACACTGTTTCCACTGTTTCCCCATCTATCTCCCATAAAGTGATGGGACCAGATGCCATGATCTTCGTTTTCTGAATGTTGAGCTTTAAGCCAACTTTTTCACTGTCCACTTTCACTTTCATCAAGAGGCTCTTTAGTTCTTCTTCACTTTCTGCCATAAGGGTGGTGTCATCTGCATATCTGAGGTTATTGATATTTCTCCCGGCAATCTTGATTCCAGCTTGTGTTTCTTCCAGTCTAGCGTTTCTCATGATGTACTCTGCATAGAAGTTAAATAAGCAGGGTGACAATATACAGCCTTGACGTACTCCTTTTCCTATTTGGAACCAGTCTGTTGTTCCATGTCCAGTCCTAACTGTTGCTTTCTGGCCTGCATACAGATTGCTCAAGAGGTGGGTTAGGTGTCTGGTATTCCCATCTCTTTCAGAATTTTCCACAGTTTATTGTGATCCACACAGTCAAAGGCTTTGGCATAGTCAATAAAGCAGAGATAGATGTTTTTCTGGAACTCTGTTGCTTTTTCCATGATTCGGGGGATGTTGGCAATTTGATCTCTATTTCCTCTGCCTTTTCTAAAACCAGCTTGAACATCTGGAAGTTCACTCTTCACGTATTGCTGAAGCCAGTCCCATCACTTCATGGCAAATAGATGGGGGAAAAGTGCAAGCAGTGACAGATTTTATTTTCTTGTGTTCCAAAATCACTGCAGATGGTGACTGCAGCCATGAAATTAAAAGACGTTTGCTCCTTGGAAGAAAAGCTATGATGAACCTAGAGAGTGCATTGAAAAGCAGTGACATCACTTGGTCGACCAAGGTCCATATAGTCAAAGCTGTGGTTTTTCCAGTAGTCATGTATGGATGTGAGAGTTGGACCATAAAAAAAGCTGAGCACTGAAGAATTGATGCTTTTGAACTGTGGTGCTGGAGAAGACTGCTGAGAGTCCCTTGGACTGCAAGGAGATCCAACCAGTCCATCCTAAAGGAGATCAGTCCTGGATGTTCATTTGAAGGACTGATGTTGATGCTGAAGCTCCAATCCTTTGGCCACCTGATGCAAAGACATGACTCTTTGGAAAAGACCCTGATGCTGGGAAAGATTGAAGGCAAAAGGAGAAGGGAGTGGCAGAGGATGAGATGGTTAGATAGCATCACCAACTCAATGGACACAAATTTGAGCAGAGAAACAAGAGACAGACTGGAGTTGCATTTCACTCCAGCCTGAGGAGTCCTTACACCCTGCTTCTCAGGGTACCCCAGGCTCTCCATCTGAGGAATTCTAGGTTCTTTGCTGTCCCTAATAAGTTGTGATTTTATCAAGACAAGTGTGTTCTAAAGCCAGAACAGATTGGCCTCTTTAAGAACTGGCCATCCAAATGATAGCTCCATGCTATGACATCAGTGAGTTTAATCCTCTCTCTCTGGCATCTGCTTTATAAAATTATCATTATGGAGTAATTAATTTTAAAGCAAGCCTTAGAGTGCTCCCCAAACTTTACTCTTCACCTCACTCAGCCTTGTAAACTCTGGTGGTTGGGAGATGTAACATACATGAAAAAGAACATCAGAAAACAGTTTGGTTTCTGTTTGAGTCTGTTTTGGTTTTGTAAATAAGTTCATTTGTATCATATTTTGCTTTTTAATGTGAATGTGAATGTGAAGTCACTCAGTCGTGTCCGACTCTTAGCAACCCCATGGACTGCAGCCTACCGGGCTCCTCCATCCATGGGATTTTCCAGGCAAGAGTACTGGAGTGGGGTGCCATTGCCTTCTCCATGCTTTTTAATAATTCTCTTTATTTTTGGCTGTGCTGGGTCTTCATTGCTGCATGGGCTTTTCTCTAGTAGCAGCGAGCAGGGTCTACTCTCCTGTTGAGGTGCTTGGGCTTCTCCTTGTGGTAAGTTCTCTGTTGCAGAGCCCGGGGGTTAGGCACACCAGCTCAGTAGTTTTAGCTCCTGGACTCTGGAGCACAGACTCAATAGTTGTGACCCATGGGCTTAGTTGCTCTACTGCATATGGGATCTTCCCAGATTAGGGATTGAACCTGCATCTCCGGCTTTGGCAGGAGGATTGTTTACCACTGAGCCACCAGGGAAGCCCTGTGTCACATTTTAGATTTTACATATGAGTGGCATCATGGAATATTTGTTTTTCTCTTTCTTACTTCACTTAGGATGATAATCTCTCCTTGCATCCATGTTGCTGCTAGTAGCATTATTTCATTCTTTTTTGTGGCTGAGTAATATTCCACTGTGTGTGTATGTATGTGTTATGTATATATGTATATGTGTGTATGTATATATATATGTATTATATATGTGTATATATTATATGTATATTATATATGTGTATATTATATGTGTGTATATATTATATGTATATTATATATATGTATATATATAGCATTATTTCATTCTTTTTTGTGGCTGAGTAATATTCCACTGTGTGTATGTATGTGTTATGTATAATGTATATGTGTGTGTGTGTATATATATATATATGTTTTATATATATATAGAACATCTTTATCAATTCACCTGTCGATGGTCATTTAGGCTGCTTTCATGACTTGGCTATTGTAAATACTGCTGCTCTGAACATTGGAGTGTATGTCTCTTTGCAAGCTGGAGTAAAACTCCAGTGTGTCAATGCCTTCATATTCACAAAGGAAGATGACTTGCAACCTAGAATCTTTGCTAAAGCTAAGATTTGATGAAGCCTAACAAAAGCAGAGACATTACTTCGCCAACAAAGGTCCATCTAGTCAAGGCTATGGTTTTTCCAGTGGTCATGTATGGATGTGAGATTTGGACTGTGAAGAAAGCTGAGCACCGAAGAATTGATGCGTTTGAACTATGGTGTTGGAGAAGACTCTTGAGAGTCCCTTGGACTGCAAGGAGATCCAACCAATCCATTCTGAAGGAGATCAGCCCTGGGATTTCTTTGGAAGGAATGATGCTGAAGCTGAAACTCCAGTACTTTGGCCACTTCATGCAAAGAGTTGACTCATTGCAAAAGACTCTGATGCTGGGAGGGATTGAGGGCAGGAGGAGAAGGGGACGACAGATGATGAGATGGTTGAATGGCATTACTGACTCGATGGACGTGAGTCTGAGTGAACTCCGGGAGTTGGTGATGGATAAGGAGGCCTGGCATGCTGCGATTCATGGGGTTGCAAAGAGTCGGACACGACTGAGCAACTGAACTGAACTGAAAGGTAACCTGAAGTCATTTTCAGATGTACAAGTGCTCAAATTCTTCACATACATTCTTTCTTAGAAGGCACTTGTGTGCTAGAAGGAATTATCTGAGAACAAGGAAAGCATGGAAGGTGGGAAAAGGGGGAACTCAAGAGACAAAAGTGGCTAAAGTGGTTCCCCCCAAGGAAATGGCAAACAGAAGTCTCAGGATGTGAACTGGACAGCTTTCTTGACCTGAGTAAGAATATAGAATGCTCCAGAAATGAGGTCTCTGTTTATTTATTTATATATTTTTTCTTACCAAGCCATGTGGCATGCAGGATCTTAGTTCCCCAACCAGGGACTGAACCTGTGCCCCCTGTGTTGGGAGTATAGAGATTTAACAAATGCACCACTAGGGATGTTCCAAGGTGTCCAGGTTAAAAGCTGCTACTACTATTACTACTACTTCTAGTTGATAGGCTTGCCTGGAAGATCCCATGGATGGAGGAGCCTGGTAGGCTGCAGTCCATGGGGTCGCTAAGAGTCGGCCACGACTGAGCGACTTCACTTTCACTTTTCACTTTCCTGCATTGGAGAAGGAAATGGCAACCCACTCCAGTGTTCTTGCCTGGAGAATCCCAGGGACGGGGGAGCCTGGTGGGCTGCCGTCTATGGGGTTGCACAGAGTCAGACACGACTGAAGTGACTTAGCAGCAGCAGCAGGTTATCATCTGAAAAATGAGTTTAAGAAAGCTGAAGAAATATTGGGATAAATAACCAGGTTCCTATATCAAAAATTAAGCATTTAAAAACATTTATTTACTTGTTTATTTATTTGAAGTATCATTGATGTACAGCATTATATAAGTTACAGGTGTCTAATATAGTGACTCATAATTTTAGAGGTTATACTCCATTTATGGTTATTATAAAATATTGGCTATATCCCCTGTGTTGCACAATATATCCTAGTAGCTTATTTTATACATCATAGTTCGTTATATTCAGTAGTTTGTTGTATCTTTTAGATTCCATATAGAAGTGATATCATACAGTATTTGTCTTTCTCTGTGTGGCTTATTTAACTTAGCATAATGCCCTCCAGGGCCTTCCTGGTAGCTCAGCTGGGAAAGAATCCCCATGTAATGCAGGAGACCTGGGTTTGATCCCTGAGTCAGAAAGATCCCCTGGAGAAGTAAATGGCAAACCACTCCAGTATCCTTGCCTGGAAAATCTCATGGACAGAGGAGCCTGGTGGGAATCCACGGGGTCCCAAAGAGCTGGGCACAACTGAGCGACTAACACTTTCAATGCCCTCCAAGTCCATGTTGTTGCAGATGGCAAAGTTTCATGCTTTTTATGGCTGAATAATATTCCATTGTATGTATATACCATAGCTTCTTTATTTGTTCATCTGTTGATGGGCACATATTGCTTCCATATCTTGGCATTGTAAATAACTCTACTATGAACAAAGCATTTTAAAATTTTTATATATTTATTTATTCTTGGCTATGCTGGGTCCTCATTCCTGTGCACAGGCCCTCTCTAGTTGTGGTGAGTGAAGTCTAGTCTTCCTGGTGGTGAGTGGGCTTCTCGTGGCAGTGGCATCTGTGTTGTGGAATACAGGCTCTAGAGCCCAGGCTCAGTGGTTGTGGCACATGGGCTTAGCTGCCCCTCAGAGTGGGGAGTCTTCCTGGACCAGGGATCAGACTTGTGTCCCCTGCATTGGCAGGTGGATTTCTCTAAGCATTTTTTGGAAGGCAGTTATTAACCCAAGAAGGCCAAGATTATATGTGAAAGGAAATAGATCACAATAAAAATTTCTGGTTAGCAGCCAACAGTGTTTATATAGCTCCAACAATGCAAACACTGTTCTGATTTAATACAAAATAGAAATAAAGATTAATAGTATTGGGGAAGGGGGGAAGGGCAGAGGGAGTGTGAGATGGATGTGAGTTTAACCCTTCTTGCCCACAACAGGAAGTTCATGTCTAAGTTGGAAAATCCAGAAAGCATATGCTTTAAAAATATGAAAGTACATCCAGAAAAAGCAGCTAAAAATGTTAAAATAGGTTCCTATGGGGGTAGTGTAGCTGAACAGTGGGGGAAGAACATGCCGGCAGCTAATGTATTTATTATAAGCCTTTAGTCACTTAAAAAAAAAAAAAATGAATGCATGTAGTACTGTGAAAAGATTGCTTTTTTTAAAAGTCATGAAATAATGTAAAGAATTTACATATTTTTAAAGAAGCTTAATGAGATGAGCTCTCAGAAGTCTGGCAAGCCAAGCTACACAGAAGGACCCCATTTCCTGAGGCTCTCCTAGAAGAGTGTTTTCACTGGACAATTAAGCAGATGAAAAGTCTTGCTTGTTTTTGCTTCAGATGTATTTTACATAAATACACATTCAAGATACAACCTTACAGATAAAGTTAAAGACAAACATGCCCCTGATTTCAGTATCTAAGCTTCATCCTGCAAAGCAATTAGGATTATAAATTTAAAGCCATTGTTTCCGGTCTGTGCTATGCTCAGTCACTTCAGTCGTGTCTGACTCTATGGACCATAGCCCGCCAGGCTCCTCTGTCCATGGGATTCTCCAGGCAAGAGTACTGGAGTGAGTTGCCATGCCCTCCTCCAGGGAATCTTCCCAACCTAGGGATTGAACCCACCATCTCTTATGTCTCCTGCACTGGCAGGCAGGTTCTTTACCACTAGCACCACTTAATGCTTTTTTTTTTTAATATAAATTTATTTATTTTAATTGGAGGTTAATTACTTTACAATATTGTATTGGTTTTGCCATACATCAACATGAATCCGCCACAGGTATACACGTGTTCCCCATCCTGAATGCCCCTCCCTCCTCCCTCCCTGTACCATCCCTCTGGGTCGTCCCAGTGCACCAGCCCCAAACATCTTTTTAAATGTTTTACTACACATCCAAACACATTCACACACATATCTGCTAAAAGGTATTCATTTACTTTTTGAAATTTTCCCATGCATACTACTATAACACATGCATATGTAGAGACCCATCTGGTTTAGGTATGGGGCTCAGTTCAGTTCATTTCAGTCGCTCAGTCATGTACGATTCTATGTGACCCCATGCACTGCAGCATGCTGGGCCTCCCTGTCCATCACTGACTCCTGGAGCTTGCTTAAACCCATGTCCATAGAGTCAGTGATGCCATCCAACCATCATATCCTCTGTTGTCCCCTTCTTGCACCTTCAATCTTTCCCAGCAACAGGTCTTTTCCAGTGAGTCAGTTCTTTGCATCACGTAGTGAAAGTATTAGAGTTTCAGCTTCAACATCAGTCCTTCCAATGAAAGGTATGGAGCTAGTTCATTCATTTTTTTCCATCATTTGACTACACCAGAATTTCTTTTCCTTCCATCCTTTTACAAACAATATGGCAGTGGATCTCCTTACACAGGCTTCCCGCTATCCACGATCATAAGTTTCTCCACGGCATCATCTTGAACAGAATGGTTGGGTTATAGGGTCTCCAGCACATCGTTTGCTTTGCCAGCTCACTGGGTCAGCACTGTTTTCAAACACAGTTAAATAGCTACAGAGTCAGGCTTCTGCGGCGATTGGCTTGTACAGACAGGACCCCAGATGGGGGTTGGAGGCCATGGTCTAAACCACCATCTGTGTCACTGTCCCCAGAGATGCCACTTTAGGACCAGAGCAGACATGTGTTCATTCACATTCTTTCCCACAAGCTGGTATCTGGCATCTAAACAGTGGCTGAGGTTCTTTTCCCTTTTACACATCTGAGGGGAGAGTGCTACTTAGCATTTTGCTAAGAAGATGGAGCAAGGCTGAACTTGTAATTGAAACAAGGAGTGGGTAAGATGTGGATGGAGACAGTCTTCTCTTTATCCCATTAAATCAATATTTATTGAGAATGTGTCAAACATGGAACTAGACTATGAAGTGGAAAATACCGTAAGAAAGGGACAATTCCCTTCTGTCTGGACATAGGAGATGTGATTTAGGGAACCTGTTTCATCTACAGTCCAAAGAAACAGCCCCTGGACTTGGGTAGCCAGGTCCATTCTAAACCATGGTATTAACATACCTCACCTCTCATTATTGAAGACTGTCTCAGCTGATTGGAGGAGGGATGGTCACCTGACTCAAGGAAGCTGCTCAATACGTATGATTCACACTGTTCATCAGGAAGATGAGTGGCACCAATCATATTTGCTTAGGATGCTTTGGACGGCAAGTGGTAGAATCCATCCTCAAACTGGCTTCAATAGTAAAGAAGGTTTTCTTGTGACAGGCAGTTCTGTGGAAGAGCAGGTTATAGGTGTGGTTGAGGTTCAGTGTCACGTCCCTGTAATTCATGATCTCTACACTGCTCTGGCCGGCTCCCCTTGATCAGAAGAGGGACACCAGAAAGCAGTGTGGAGGACCGTAGAGTGCCGCCCCATCTAGTTTGTGGGAGCCTTGGGATCAATATCGGCCCCATTAATCTGATTGGACCGGCTGAAGTCATGTGCCCACTCTGGACCAATAGCGTTCGCCAGGAGAATATCATGCACTGACTGGTGAAGCCTGGATCCTGAACCCATCAGTAGAAAAGGGATGTGATTGCTGCTGCTGCTGCTAAGTCGCTTCAGTCATGTCCGACTCTGTGCAATCCCAGGGACGGCAGGCTCTGCCGTCCCTGGGATTCTCCAGGCAAGAACACTGGAGTGGGTTGCCATTTCCTTCTCCAATGCATGAAAGTGAAAAGTGAAAGTGAAGTCGCTCAGTCGTGTGTGACTCTTTGCGGACCCCATGGACTGCAGCCCACCAGGCTCCTCCACCCATGCAATTTTCCAGGCAAGAGTACTGGGGTGGGTTGCCATTGCCTTCTCCAATGTAATAACTAACTATACCTAATTTATACCAGTGGCAATTGTCTCCTGAATCTGGGGATCAGTTAGCTTCCTGCAAGTTCTGTGAGCTCCATTAGGGAGGAGGAAGAGAGAAAAGGATACTGAGGAGAAAACCGACCGTGCCCACTTCTGTAATAACCGTATTTTAGGATCGTTGCCAATTGATAAGAACTAAGTACCTGGGCTTGGTTCGCTCCATAGCTGTTAGTTTCCTTCTCTCCACCCTTAAACCCAGTTGCCACAGTCAGTAATCAAAGGAAAAGACAAGCAAATGGAAATATAGATTTTATATTCCTTTGTGTTTCTGTTTATGCAGAGGGTCTTGGCCAGGCATCAAGGAGAAATGGCTTCTCTTTGCATTCTGAAGTCGCTCTTTCGCCAGTCTAATTTTGCTTGGATGTGCAGTAAGACCCATCTTGATGTTGAGTGAGGGCAGGCAGATGTTTCAACCTCACTGAGTTTATACCATCTCCACACAGATGGGGACAGCTGAGCACATTGCGTGCCAATGACCACAGCATCCCAAACTCCAATGGGTCACTCACTGCACTTCCAACTGTCATACCGCCCACTTGCTTCCTGCGGAGACACTTGCAGGGAACGTACAGGTCATTCAAAGGGCCTTCCAGAACCCTAGTTTCTCTTGCTAAGGAATGGGGATGATGGCCCCCTCCCAGCAATTTGCAGGGGTGGGGGATGATTCACGTAGCAGAATGATGTACACCGCATGGAATAATGTCACATAAATGTCCTCAGATCTGGATATTGCCTCTGGCGGTGGTATAGGAGGATGAAAGAATCGAGATATCCAGTCGTCCAATCTGAAAACATGTGATCATATCAATAACCATGAACAGTTCGACGGTGACTGTGGTTTCCTGCTGGTGCGTGCAGCCTGGATGAGACAGGCGGTGGCTTCAGTGCCATTGCCAGGACTTGGCTCCAAGGCCACCCTGTGATCTCTCACTAAATTAAGTACCTCACAGGTGAATGGATGTCATAATACCATTAGGATGACTTTCATTCCACTGGAAGCGATTCTCTAAGTAAATTATTCACCAACCTCAGTATTTTTCCGGTGAGTAGTAAAAATCATCTTGAAATATACCTCACAATCAATCCCCACACACCATCGGCCACGATAGCCAACCCATTTCGTTTGGATCTTTAATTTAAACACATACGAATTTACAAAGCCAACAAGAAGCCCCAGAGCCTGAACGCAGCTCAGCTGGACAAGATGAAACCATCTGAACTAATAGGCCAGCAGGCTGTCTCACCTTTAATAAAGGTGGTTTGCAGAATTTTCCAATTAACACTCACGCCTCCGCCAACACACACACCGTTCTCTGCACCTGCGAGGGGCCGCATAGGCTATAAATCGAACCCAAATCATAAGGAAGTGCAGTGGCTGGGGCTCTGAGAAAAATGCTATGATTAGTCCCCTCTGGGCCTTTTCAGGTTGCTGTAATGGTTTTGGACCTCAAATACCAGGGACTGTCTTTCCTGAAGCAGCACAATTACAGGTAATTGCTTTTGGGAAGAGCCAAATAGCAGATGACTTCTCCTCTGACCGGATTTGTTTTAATTCTCAATAAACAGAATAATCACGTCCTTTGCTCTGCTCTCCAGGTTATTAGGGAGGCTCAGGCTGTGACCATCCCTGGGCACAAGACCTGCAACCAAAGGCACAGCGGTAAACAGCGCCCAATGGATAATTATCCTCTGTTATTGTTCAGCTGCAGAGGAAATGGCCCGTATCTATCCGGATTCTGCTTTTGGCACCCAGAGCCACGTTGGAGGGGAAATGCACAGTGTGGAGACAGCCAAAGAGAGCTTGGGTTACCAGAGGAAGGAGACGTTTCTCTAAATATCCTGTTCTCTCCTCTTCAGCGATACCGAGGACAATGCCATCCATTGGGGTGGGGGGAGAGGGAGGGACTCACCATTCCCGTGGAAAGATAATAAGGCAGAGTGAGGACTCAGCTGGTGCAGGAATCTATCCCAGCGCACGAGGAGCATCCTCGTGGTGGCTTGCCAGGTCTGCTCCTTCTCTGGTAATTCTCCTTCGCCTAAGCCCTGCCCCTGTCTTAGTGGGTGACCCGGCTTCCATCTGGACCCCTCCCTCCAGACTCCATCTCCCTAGACCTCTGCTGCAACTCCTGCCATGACACCCACTTTGCTTCTGGACTGGGGAAAGCGAAGAAAGAACTCAGGTTAGGTAGTAGGCTAGGAGCCTGGTAGAGTCCAAGTGCTTTCAGCGCTTTCCCAATCAGTCTTCATAATAACCCTGTGAAGAAGATGCTCCTCTTGTCCTTGCTGTATATGAGACAGCTGAGGCCCAGAGGACACAGTAAGAAGCAAGCTTTAGCCCTGGGTCTATGTGGCCTAGCCCCCAAATCTGACATGCAAATCTCAGATAGACTGCGTTTAGGTTTCTTCTTCCAACCCCTGCCCTTCCCTGGTCCAACTCTACTGACATAACTCCAGTCCTTCCACTCTGGCCTGATTATGTCCTGAGGCTTTGGCCACCCAGGCAGGCCTAATCCACAGTTGGGAGCTGACCTCAGATCTCCCTTTCAAGTCAGGAAGGAGTCGAGAGAAAGAGAAAGACACGCATGTGCGCACACAACTGGAACGGGCACAGCTGATCACAGGAGCTGGCTGGCAGGTGATCCCAGCATCTAACAGGGGCCAGGTGTTCTGACCCCAGGGCCAGAGCTGGGCGCTTCCTGCAACATAACCTTCCAGGCAGAGAACACCGAGAGAGCTCTGACTTTGCTTCAAGAAGCCAATGGACAAAGAGAGCAGGGTGATCTGAAGAGTTGCCTACAAATCTCTACCAGCCTGGGGGTGGGGGAGATGAGCACAGTGGGGATGGAGTAACTGGGAAGATAGGGAAGGCTGATGGGGTGAGCCCCAGAATAAAGGCCCATGTGTCTTTGGTCTCATGCCAGGAAACTCTGGGGCTGAGCTGCGAGGGAGTAAGGAGTTGAATAGTGTCCCCCTAAACTCTTATCCTGAAGTAGGAAATGACAGCCCACTCCAGTATCCTAGCCTGGAAAATCCCATGGACCAGGCGACACTCCGTGGGGTCACAAAGAGTCGGACATGACTGAACAACTGAGAAAGCTCATATCCACCTCGATCCTGGGTCCTCAGAACGTGAACTTATTGAGAAATAGGCTCTTGGCAGATGTTATTAGTTAAGGACCTCAAGATGAAATCATCTTTATTGGGGGGTGGGGAGGGACCCTAAAGCTGATACCTGGTGTCTGTATCAGATGGTGACAGAGCTGAACGTAGAAACTGAAGGCAGAGGTTGGAGTGAGGTTTCCACAAGCCAGGGAGCACCAGGGGCCACCAGGAGCTGGCAAGGCAGGGAAGGAGCCTCCCTGAGAGCCTGTGGAGAGACGGTGGCCCTGCTGACACCTTGACTTTGGTCTTCTGGCCTCCAAAGCTGCGAGAGAATAAATATTGTGGTTCTGAGCCACAGAGATTCGGGCAGCACCAACACGCGTGGAACCGACGTGAGAGATGAAACCTCTGTTCCTGTTCACCGGACGCAGCCTCCTCCAGCAGATCTCTATCTCTTTTTGCTTGCTTTCATCTCCCTTGTTTCTAAACGTCCTCTCTAAGAGAAGAGAAGAACAACATTTAAGAGAGAGCGCACCCCATTTCTCTTAAACTTTGCCATTGTTCTTCCGGTCCAGACCTTGTGGACCTTGACTCTCCTTCCTGCCCGGATTCACCTTTGCCCCCTCCTCCAGGTCCAGGCAGGACCATCTTAGGATCCTCTGCTGCAGCCACAAGACCTCAAAAACCCACTCCCACCCAGACGAACCCAGTCCAGCCAAGGATTTGGGTCTCCTCCTTCTGGGATGGGAACCAGGTCAGCAAGGTAGTCATGTGAGAAGAAGGCCTTGACCCAGCTTTGTTCAGGAGACTGACTACCCAGCCTTGTGAGGAAGTTCCAGGGCTCCCAGCACGCCAACCACTCTGATGGAGAGTGGTGATCCTTCAGTTGAGGACAGGCACATCCACACAGCCTCCTGATTGCCTGATCCTTATCTGACTTAGCCAGGAGAAGAAGGTGGGCATCGCATCAGACACTGTGGCCCTTTGACAGGTGCTGAGGATCTTATTTGTCTACACATCTACACTGCAGACTGTCTCTACAACTGACTCTACTCACCTGACCAATGGGGCTGCACCGCCCCCGACCTCTGCTATCTGGAAGCCTGAGAGGGCCAGTGACGGGACAAATGACTAGAAAGGACACAGTAAAACCAAGGGACTGGGCTTCCCCGGTGGCTCAGTGGTAAAGAATCCGCCTGCCAATGCAGGAGACACGGGTTCGATCCCTGATCCGGGAAGATCCCACATGCCGCGGAGCAACAAAGCCACAACTATTGAGCCTGTGCTCTAGAGCCCAGGAGCCGCAACTCCTGAAGCCTGTGTGCCTTAGAGCCGTGTTATCTGACGAGAGAAGCCACAGTGCAATGAGCAGCCCCTGCTCCCTGCAGCTACAGAGAAGTCCATGCGGCAGCGAAGACCCAGCACCATCGTAAAATAAATAAATAAAAGCCAAAGGGCTGATAAACTCCCTTCAGATGCATAAAATGATCAAGTCCGCCAGCCTCCTTCCTCTTAGAATCCAGGCCCTAGCAAGCTGGTTAGGCTCCCTCCTTATTTTCTAAGTGATGGCTGGCACTTGGGGGACAGTGACTTTGCATTTCACAGTTAGTCAACCCCTGATCAGAAGCATAATCCTCCGTCGTTCTTTATCAAGGACGAGCTGTCAGAGTAATTTAGAGCTCAGACACGAGAAGTGCATTGTGGGGGGCGGGGGGAGTGCGTCTTATTTTCTAAGTGATGGCTGGCACTTGGGGGACAGTGACTTTGCATTTCACAGTTAGTCAACCCCTGATCAGAAGCATAATCCTCCGTCGTTCTTTATCAAGGACGAGCTGTCAGAGTAATTTAGAGCTCAGACACGAGAAGTGCATTGTCGGGGGCGGGGGGAGTGCGGTGGTCTCCAGACCACGTGGTAGGGAAGGCTGGAGATCCTGGTGAGGCTGCAGGCAGGCAGCTGGTGATGGATGAAGGGGTGGGAGATGGGCTGGGGGAAGCCATTCATCTTCATGCATGAGGTGCACCCATGTGCGGGAGGAGGTATTAGTGGATCTGAGGCTTGCTTGGGATGAAGCCAGGAGTGAAGGATTGGTTTCTATCTACCCAGACAGTGGCAGGTAACATCTTCTGCCTTAGGGAGAGGGAAAAAGCTTGACCTTTGTGTGGGTGTGTGTTTTGTCTTACGCGTCAAAGACTATGATCCCCCTGGAGGAAGCTTATTTGCTCAGTCGTATCGAACTCTTTTCAACCCCATAGACTGTAGCCCACCAGGCTCCTCTGTCCATGGGGATTCTCTTCTTTCTTGTCTCCAGAGCTTCCTGGATGCTGAGGCAAGGCTTGAGGGGGCAGATATTGAGGGGCGGGGGGCTGCTCTCCCACCTCAGCATGGCAGTTCCATGTGTACTCTTTCATGCCCTCAACTTTTGTGGGATATTTGGCTTCACAAAGGGATCCTGCTATTTTGTATTTTTCCAGGGCATGATGGCACTCCCATGAGATGTTGGTGTTCCTGACTCAGACCAATTTGTTCTTCTGAAATCTGATCATGGAGAGGTTTTCAATAATTAAAAATAAAAGACATGAATATGATTTCCTCAATTATAAGATTTCCTCTCCTGCCCACCCCCAAAACACTGAAGCCTGTGGCTTCCTGTCAAAACCAGAATCTTGAAAACATAATGACCAATTTAGCAGGCAATTATATATTTATTATATTCTCTTTGGCTTAACCTATCAATATTTCACCATGTTCTGCAAAGAGGAACCATCATTTCTAGCTGTTCTGCTGCCTGAACGCTAAGAAAAGTTGTTTCTTGCTGCATCTGAAAAGTTAGGTGTAAAGTGTACCAATATGAAAAGGCACCCCCAGAGGTGCTGGGCTAAGGAGAAGAGCTGGGCTCTGGACGTCCAGGGCAGCCATCAGCTTAGCAGCTTTGCCAACATTCTTGCATTTTCTGCATATTCTTTTGTTTTTAAAATTTGGGCTCCAGAATCACTTCTACACTTAATTTTTTAAAAAATATTTATTTATCTGCTTATTTTTGGCTGCACTGGATCTTCGTGGCTGCACATGGGCTTTTTCTCTAGTTGAGGAGAGTGAGGGCTACTCTTCGTTGCGGTGTGCGGGCTTCTCATCGTAGTGGCTTCTCTTGTTGCGGAGCACAGGCTCTTGGGTGTCTGAGCTTCAGTAGTTGCAACACACAGGCTCAGTAGTTGCGGCACGTGGGCTTACCTGATCTGCAGCATGTAGGATCTTCCCAGACCAGGGATGGTCCCACGTTCCCTGCATTGGCAGGTGGATTCTCAACCACCGGACCACCAGAGATGTCCATTTGCTGCATATTCTTGCATTTTGCTTATGAAAATGCCAATCTGTATAATTTGTAAACCATGTTACTCAAGGCCGAAGCTATTTACAGTAGACCCTTAGAAAGCTATATTTAGAAAGGGGACAGGAGGTTATTAGCAAAAACACATAAAAACAATTAGCTAGATCCAGGGAAAGAACCAAAAGCAAAGTCTAGATGCAAATGACTGAATATTCCAATACTTTTCCATCCAGATAACTATTATAGTTTGAATTGTATCTCTCTGCCCCTTGGACTCATATTCTGAAGTCCTGGCCCCCAGGACCTTGGAATGTAACCTTATTTAGAAATAAGTTCCTTGCCAAAATACTTAGTTAAGAAGTGGTCTTGTGGAGCATTTTGCCTTAATCCAATATGCTGCTGCTGCTGCTAAGTCGCTTCAGTCGTGTCCGACTCTGTGCGACCCCACAGACGGCCTCCTACCAGGCTCCTCTGTCCCTGGGATTCTCCAGGCAAGAATACTGGAGTGGGTTGCCACTTCCTTCTCCAATATGACTTGCATCCTTAAAAAATGGGGAGATTTGAACAGACACATGTGCAGAGCGAATGCCAGGTGAAAATTGGGATTATAGTGCCTTAAACCAAGGAACTGCCAGATGCTAGAAGAGAGGCCTGGGTCAGATCCTTTCCTAGCACTTTCTGAAAGATCATGGCCCTGACGACTCCTCGATCTTGGACTTCCAGTCTCCAGAAATGTGAACAAGTCAGTTTCTCTTATTTAAGCCATTCAGTTTGTGGTTCTTTTGTTACCACAGTCTAGCAGACTCATACACTAATTATCCCATCTCTTGAGTGGATGGGGGCTCTGGGTGATGCTCAAGTGGTTTGGCTTGCCTGTAGGGCTTCCTCCATGCCTCCATTCATTGTTAAAATGAAGGGTCCATTCCCTTAGTACTAGGAGCCCTCTTTTCTGAAGTTACATCAGCTGAGAATAACCCTGACCAGCTAGACAGACTGGAAGTTGATTGTGATTAGAAGGCTTAGGGGTATTTCTTATTTTATTTTTTTTTAATATCCCAAGCAAGGCATACTTAACTCCTAATTCTACTTCTTGATTAAACATTAAAGGTTTGCACTGGCTCAGCAGAACATGGAGTTATCTGTTAACTTGCAATCATGCTAAATTCATAAATCTAATTTGACTCTGGCATGAAGCCAAGAGCAAAGGCAAGATATTAACTTTTTCCAACTATGAGGACTAGAAATGAAAATTATTGTGTTTTTATTTTTTAATTGATCAAGTTAACATAATTTCTAGAGGCCACACACAGATCTCCATGTGGGGAGAATAGGAAATGGGAAAAAGAAGCTCATCCCTTTTCAGCTCCTCAATTGCAAAAATTCAATCAGGAAAGATGTCACAAAGTCATCTTGTGTGGTGTTGGCTTCTGACTTATAGAGTTCTACAGAGGTCACCTTGTATAAGCTCAGCTGTTGATGGACGAGAAAGTGAGACTCAGAAGGTTAATGCAGGTCAGAGTCATTTGCTGAGGCCCCGCTATGTTTCAGCCACCAACATGGCCCTAGAGGTGTCAAGATGAGTTGTGTTCTCTGCCCTCAAGGATCATATGGCCTAATGGGGACAGAGGACACTGACATACAGAACCCCAGAGCAGTGCAGAGGAGAACCTTTGGGACCTTTAGAAGGGTGACCAAGGGTGGTTTTCTGGAGGAGAGACACTCAGCTGAGCCTGAAAGGGTGACAAGAGCTGACCAGGTGAAGGAAGAGACAGACAGGTGTTCCAGGAAGTGAGGACCACGTGAGCGACAGCCCGAAGCTGAAACAGTTCAGTTCTCCAGCCATGCATGCAGGCCCTCATTTGTTGTTCCAAGGAGCTTGGGCATCCCTAGGAAATGATGGGAAATCCTTGCAGTGCTGTGGGGAGGACCAGGCTGGCCCGTGTTTGTGTAGAGATGGCTCTGGCTGGTGGAAAGGGGAAGGCTGGACTGGAGGGAGCTGGCTTGGGAGAGACACGTTGTCAACAGTTCAAGTGAAAGGTGATGACGACCTGGACCAGGGCAGTGATGGGGCCGAGAAACCGAGATGTGACGGGACCTGGAAATCCATAGGATGGAGGGCAACAGAGGTGACAAGAGGGGCAGCAAGGTTCCCAGTCTGGGGCCAGACTGGGGGGTTGCAAGTGACAGAAACCCACCTGAAACCATCTCCAGGCCTGGGCATCCTGGGACTGTTGTCTCTGGGGACTCTGGGATGTGTCTGACTTGTTTCTCCTGCTCTCCTCCCCACTACCTCATTTCAGAACCTATGTGGGCTGCACCCATGTGCTCAGTTGGCAGTGGGAGGGCACCCAGCTGTGGGCAGCTCCAGGCCTACTTCATCTCAGCATAGAGACCCCAGAGGCAGGAAGGGGCCTCCCTCAGAGAGTGTCTGCACATGTGGGCACAGGAGGCCCTGGGTTTGCTGGTCCCACTGACATACCCACGCCTGGACCAGTCACCATGGCTGGAGGCAGGGAGGTGCTCAGCAGAAAGCAGAGCTGACCTTCACCTTCATGTGCCACTAACAACGGATGGAAGAAGATTGAAGCTGGCCCCTAGCTTGAGACAGCCCAGTCTGAACCTGTGGGCAGTGGGATGCCCAGGAAATGGATGAACGCACTGAAGTCTAAGGCTCTGGAGCCAACAACAGACAAAGCTTGGGCCCGGAACTCAACTGCCTAGATGCAACTGGACTGTTGGACTTACTGGCTGTGTGACCTTGGGCAGATTTCTTAACCTCTCTGTTCTTAGTTTCCTCATCTTAAAAATAGGGTTCATTCTGTCCTTTCCTTAAAGGGTTGTTGTGATAATGAAACAATACAACTCATGATAGGGGATTATCATGAAGCCAGACCTAAGTAAACACTGTAGGAACATGACCAAGGATGTTCAAGAGGGTTGATCAAGGTGACTTTGACTTCAGAAGACAGGGAAGTAGCTTGTACATGCAGAAAAGAGGGTCATAAAGGTCAGACACAGTGGACTTCAGAGCCCCAGCTGAAGCTGAGACCATTGGGGGAAGCCCTTTTTTAAAAAAAAAAATACAAAATTAGGGACTTCCCGGGTGGTCCACTGGTTAAGAATCTGCCTTGCAATGCAGGGGACATGGGTTCAATCCCTGGTGGGGGAACTAAGATTCCATAAGCCTCGGGGCAACTACTGAGTCCAGAGCCAGGGCACCACAGCCAGAGAATCTGTGCACTGCAACAAAAATCCTACATGTTTGTCCTAAAACCCAACACAGCCAAATAACTAAACAAATATTCAAAAAAGCAAAAACAAAATTAGACAGAAAAGATACTAAATGCATCCAAACAAATTAACGTTTAAGTAAACCAAAAAGCAACCATACTTCAATTGAAAAAATAAAATAAAAATGTTTAAACTCGTGAGATAAACCAACAAGGACCGCTGCTAGAAGGGGCTGTGTGAATGCACGTGGGGGAATGAGGGGTTGATGAGGCCTGAGTGTTCTCGGAGCCTGCGGGGAAGTGATGACTTTCCCACTCAGCTCCCAGCGGGAGATTCAATCTCAGCGCCACGTGAGCTCTCTGCTGTGACAACACTGCCCTCGTCTTTCATCCAGAGGAAGGAAAATCCTCTAGATGCTTCCTCAAGGGGAGGCAGACACGGGGCTGGGGAACCAGCTTGAGGTGTACCAGCTTTCCCTGAGATCTTCCTGGTCCCAGATGCAGGCTCGGGGCTTCCCTGGTGGTGCAGCGGTTAGGAATCTGCCTTGCAATGCAGGGGACATGGGTTCGATCCCAGGTCGGGGAACTAGGATCCCACATGCCTTGGAGCTGCTGAGTCAGTGGGCCACAACTCCTGAGCCTGCACACCACAGATAGAGAGTCCGTGTACCACAGCAAAGATCATGCAACTAAGACCCAGCACAGCCAATTAAATAAATAAATATATTTTTTAAAAAAACAGGCTCTTTTCTAGATCCCCCTTCCTGCCTCTCCCCCTTTCCTCTCTCTCATCCTTCTCTTTGTGTGTCATGCTGCTCTTCCGTTGGGACCTCTTTCTGCTCTCCATCTAGACCAAGTCTTCCCTGACTTGGGCGTTTTTGCATTTGCTGTTCCCTCTAACTGGAAGGCTGTTCCCTCTGCCTTCACCCAGCCGGTTCCTTCTCAAGCCTCATAGCTCATCATAAAGTGTCCTCTCAGGATGCCTTCCAGGGTCTCCGCATCTCATGAGGAGTTCCACGAGAACTGGGTGCACAAAGGGGGTTAGACATGGGCACAAGGATACCCCATCCCAGCACAGACCACACAGCCCAGCTTGACCAAAGCAGACCCCGGCAGCCGTGGCAAAGCATCCATGACTGGCATAGACTGTAGACGAAAGGGCTTCCCACAGCGTTCTGCTCTGCACACGAGACCTCCCAGGAATGATGAATGACCCTATCCTCTCCTGCCATGCTGGCTGGGGCTTGCCAAGGTGTCATTTAACACAGAGATATTGTTCAAGCCTGAATCAGTGACATTACCTGACTTGAAACTCCAAGACCAGGAACCTTTAAACTAAGGAATCAAAGAAGAAAATGTGAGAGTTGCAAACAACTACAAACTGCGACAAGCCTTCCCAAGGATGAGGAAGGCTTGTTGAAGCCTTGGACCTGGCCCGGAGCAGTACCCTGTCGAGCCCATGCCAGATCCCCCTCCTTCAGTCAGGCAACGAACAACTGCAGCTATTTCTGGACCAGTGTTCCAGCCACCTGACTTGCTTCCTACAACCCACCAATCCATCTTTCTGAAATGCGAACTTAAGCACACCTTTCTCCCTCTTCAAATCTTCCATCCATTCATCATTAACAGTGCTGTTTCTCATACTGGGCAGGCAGATTTCTGGGGTGCATGGCAGGGAAATACCTCTGGTAAATATGGAGACTGTTGCTAGGGTTCCATCACTTTGGGTTTTGTATCAGATTCTATTACAGAATAGAGCACAAACTTAAAACAGGTTTTCAAGATAAAATATGAAACTCCCTGCAAAATGTCAATCCTGGAAAAAGCTTTTTTGGGCTTAGAGCCTAGATCCCTCAGATTCCTTTTTCCTTTATCTCTGCTTGCTTGCTTTTTTTTTTTCTTTAAGTGTCAGTGAATATTTGTTTTATTTTATTTTTATTTTTTATTGGACTAAAGTTGCTTTAAGGGTATTCCCTTGTAACTCAGTTGGTAAAGAATCTACCTGCAATGCAGGAGACCTGGGTTCAATCCCTGGGTTGGGAAGATCCCTTGGAGAAAGAAATGGCAATCCACTCCAGTGTTCTTGCCTGGAGAATCCCACGGACAGAGGAGCCTGGTGGGCTGCAGTCCATGGGGTCACAAGAGTCGGACACGACTTAATGACTAAACCACCACCAAAGTTGCTTTACAATGTTGGGTTAGTTTCAGGTGTACGGCAAAGTGCTTCAGTGTTCAAGTTATTTTGCCATTTAGATTATTACAGAATATTGAGCAGAGTTTCCTGTAACACACAGTAGGTTCTTGCTTGTTATTCTATTTCATTTTTTATTTTTAAAGTTTTATTAGGAAAGGTTTTCTTTTTTTGACCTTGCTGCACAGCATGTGGGATCTTAGTTTCTTGACCAATGATTAAACCCGTGCCCCCTGCATTGGAAGCCCGGAGTCTTAACCACTGGACCGCCAGGAAAGTCCCAATCATCTATTCTAAATATAGTCACATATATATGTTAATCTCTGTTTTTGAGACATGGAAAGGTTTCAGAAACTATGGACAAAGCTGCCAATTCTGCCTGGGCACCCCCCTTCTTGTTTATCTACAGCTCCTTCCTCAGTTACCCTGTGGATATACCCTGCTCTTTAGAATAGAAACTCAGACACTCCTGTTCCAAAGGCATGTCACATTAGCTCACATCTGCAGCTTTCTTTGACCTCCTTTCTTAGTCTCACATGGCACAATGTGCTAACTACTGCCAGTCCTCCCTACCAGCACACACATACACACACACACACACATGCACACACACACACAGCACAGCATTTATCACCCTGTGGGAAAATCAGAAAAATATTAAGTATTGTAACATTGAGTGTGTACAGAGCACCGCAGTCAGCCCTGAGCACTTTTTTTGTATTAACTCTGCACCGTCCCCATGACCACGTTTCACCGGATGGTGAATGTCGGATGCTAGACGTGGAAGGAAATAAACAGTTCTCTGTGGCTGGGAGCCAGAATGGGATGGAGTAGGGGGAAGAGGAGGACCAAGGATGGAGAGGCGGTTGTTTTGATGGACTGCTTTGGCAACATCTGGTAAGTCCCCACGTCATTAAAACCCAAGGATCCAGTTTCTCAGATGATGAGAATATCCAGCTTGGAGTAGCCAAAGCTCTTGGGAAGGTGGCAACTAATAAGTGATCCCTTAATTGAGAGAGTAGCATTGACATATATACATTACCATGTGTACAATAGATAGCTAGCGGGAAGCTTCTGTATAACACAGGGAACCCAGGTTGGTGCTCTGTGATAACCTAGAGGGGCGGGGTGGGGGTGGTGGTGGAGGGAGGCTCAAAACAGAGGGGATATATGTACACTTTTAGCTGACTCACGTTGTTGTACAGCAGAAACACAACACTGTAAAGCTATTATTCTCTATTAAAAAAAAATTTTTTTAAGTGGTTCCTAAAAAAATCTAAAAATGGAGCTACCATATGATCCTGCAATCCCATTCCTGGGCATATATCAGGAGAAAAACATTGTCCAAAAGGATACATGTATTGTATCCCAATGTCATTGCAGCGCTGTTTACAATAGCCACGACCTGGAAGCAACTTAACTGTCCATCGACAGAGAAACGGAGAGAGAAGCTGCAGTACATCTGTGCAAGGAAATAGTGTTCACTCATTACAGAGAATAAAATATTGCCATTCGCAGCAACTCCGATGGGCCTGGAGGTCGTCATACTGATGGACATAAGTCAGAGACAGAGAAGGATCTGCAATGAAATGATACAAATGATCTTATTTACAAAACAGAAACACACTCACAGGCTTATGAGAACGAACCTATGGTTATCAGGTGGGGGAAGGATGGCGGGAAGGGATAGTAAGGAGACTGGAATGCACATGTACATATTGCTTTACTTAAAGTGGATAGTCAACAAGCACCTACTGTATAGCAGGGAAACTGTTCAATGTTATGCCGTAACCTGGATGGGAGGGGAATCTGGGGAAGAATGGATACATGTATAGGTCTGGCTGAGTCCCTTTGCTGTCCATCTGGAACTATCAACAACATGGTTAATTGGCTATTCAGTTCAGTAACTCAGTCATGTCGAACTCTTTGCGACCCTGCGGACTGCAGCACGCCAGGCTTCCCTATTTCATCACCAACTCCTGAGCTTACTCAAACTTGTGTCCATTGAGTCGGTGATGCCATCCAACCATCTCATCCCCTTGTCCCCTTCTCCTCCCGCCTACTGTTGCGGTGCTCATGCCTCGCATTGCAGTGGCATCTCTTGTTGTGGAGCTTGAAGTCCGCCTGATGACTCACAACCACCTTGGGAGATGGCTGGGGCAAATGAGTATCTCTCCAATACACAGATGGGGAAACTGAGGCCCTGAGAAATCAGATGGTTTGCTCAGACTCTCAGCTAGACCGAGGCAGAGCTGGCCAGCTCCTCAGCTCCATGCTTTTTGTCTACATCCAAGCTGGCTCCAGGTTTAAGGTGTTCATGTTTTAGCAAGAATGTATGTTCAAGGGTCAGACTAGAGCGCTCGGGCTTCAGTAGTTGCAGCGCTCAGGCTCAATAGGTTCAGCTTGCGGGCTCTAGAGCTCAGGCTCAGTAGTTGTGGTGTATAAGCTTAGTTGCTCCATGGCATGTGGAATCTTCCCAGACCAGGGGTTGAACCTGTGTCCCTGCATTGGCAGGCAGATTCCTATCTACTGCACCACCTGGGAAGCCCCTGAATGTATCCTTCTGAATCATGCTTTTTCTCTGGGTAACTGCCCAGGAGTGGGGCTGCTGGGTCACACAGTAATTCTGTTTTTAGTTTTTTAAGGAACCTCCATACTGTTTTGCATAGTGGATGCACAAAATTACCTTCCCACCAACAGTGCAAGAGGGTTCCCCTTTCTCCACACTCTTTCTAACATTTATTGTTTGTCAATTTTGTGATGATGGCCATTCTGGCTGGTGTGAGGTGACATCTCACCTCTATTTGCTGCTGTCTGTCTGTCTGGATAGAAGACTACCTCTGTGAAGGAGGGGCCGTGACCATTCACTGCTGCATCCCAGGACCAAAGAGCTGGGACAAAGCAAGCTCTGAAGACATCTGTGCTGGATGAATGCATGGATTCCTTAACTATTAAAAGAATGAGATAATGAAGCAAAGGTCCTTGGAATGCCAGCGTCATTAACGCATTGTACTTCTTTGCCTTCCTTTACTTTGGAAAGTGGATTTGCCTGTTTGGTTTGATCACCTGTTGGGAACAAAAAGAGCCAAGAACAATTGAAAGAAATTCCGGGGCAGAGACTGGGGGTTAGGGCAAGTGAGAGACCCAGACTCTCTGCATGAAGTATATTCCCTGGTCCTCCGATGTGTAGGAGGTCCTCAGAGCTCATGTGGAATTGAATTATGTGGTATTTGTTTTTGTTCTACCTTGTTTGAGATATTTCTGGACAAGCTCATCGCAGAATGCTATTCAACAGAGGTAACAGATATCTGACCCTTGAACATACATTCTTGCTAAAACATGAACACCTTAAACCCGGAGCCAGCTTGGATGTAGACAAAAAGCATGCAGCTGAGGGGCTGGCCAGCTCTGCCTCGGTCTAGCTGAGAGTCTGAGCAAACCACCTGATCTCTCAGGGCCTCAGTTTCCCCATCTGTGTATTGGAGAGATACTCATTTGCCCCAGCCATCTCCTGGTTGTGAGTCGTCAGGTGGACTTCACGAACCCAAGAGTAACCCCTGGGGTGCTCGCTGGCCCCATGTCTCCTTGGATGTGGACAGGCCTACCTCTCACCTGCTCTGTGGGACCAGCTGGGTACAGCTGCCCATTTGAGCTGGTACAGAGGTCTCTGGGCAGGGCCAAACCTCCAGGAAACATAACCTCTGGGATAGGGCAGTCCTGATGGAAAATTGGCCTCTTTTTGCAGAGGAGAGGCAGATGGGCTTGGGAGCGTGTGGGTTATGATTTGCTACGGACTGGGTGTCAGGAGCTGTAGCAGCACTGACCCTCTGTCTGACTTCGGGCCAATCCCCTCCCTCCCCTTCAGGGCTGTGACACCCTCACCTCTACAGTGTGTGTGTGTGTTGGGGCGGGAGGGGGGGGGGTGGCACCATGGTTCATGAGTTGGAGATCTGAATCTAAACCCGTATCCATCGCAGAGAATAGATATAAATCTAAACAAGGAAAACAGATATCCTGAAACTTATCCATACTCCCCAGCCAAGAACCCTAGATAGGAAGGAGGGTCTTCAAGGGACCTCCAAACTCTGTATAAGCTCGTGGTTTATCAGGACAGACTCAGGTGGAGTCGACCACAGGTCCTCTACTAAACCCAAGGCAGGGATGTTCCCTGGGAATTCCAGAAGCCAGGGCAGCCTGAACATTCCCACAGCTCACTGCAGCCCACCCTGAGCCTGTATCCAAACCTGGCCTTGGAGGGACGTGCCAGACAAGAGGAAGAACCCAGGTGGAAAGAAGATGACTGATCTAATGAAAAAGGCACTAAAATCCAAGTGGGGCTCAGACCCTGCAAAGGAAGCCAGTCCCTCCTGCGCTCTTTCCGCTACTCCGCATGGAGCCAGCAGAGGGCAGAAGAGAGCAGCGCTGCTCTTTTCCCAGACTTGTCCCGGCGACACCAGTCTCGCCAAGGGCATAGGACAGGCAGACGAACCATCATTCCCCGGTTTTCTTAAAAATTTGTCAGTGTATAGGTTGTTCAAAGTTGGATAAGTCGCTTCATCTTTCTGAGTCTGCGTTCCTGTGTTATACAGTGAAGAGAATAGTGCATGCCTCACAGGAACCCAAGGTTTAGACGACATCAGTTTAGTTCAGTCGCTCAGGCGTGTCCGCCTCTTTGCAACATAGCACCTATATTTAGTGCTCTCTGGCACACAGCGAGTACTAAAAATAGTAGCCACTGCTACTGCCATTATCCGCTGATTTGCACAATGCTTCACTCATTTCTTAAATCATTTTAATTCATCAAACATTTATTCATTTAGTGTCCGTTAGGTTAAAAAAAAAAAAAAAATGCTAGCTGCTAGGAGGGTGGGGGCGAGTTTCAAAGATGACTCAGATATGGTCTCCCAAGAGGAGGGAGAGAAAACATTGCAAAATAGCTACGATACGCTGTGGGAGACTGAAAGGCCATCTTCTTGGAATGTTGAGCCTTTGGAATAAATAGTTTATTGAAAACACAGATGCACAGGCCTCAGCCCAGAAACCCTTTTCTCCAAGGATGGCGCTGGCTCATTTGCATCGTTCCAAGAGCTGCCCAGGTGATTCTGCTAGAAGGCTAGGCTCAGGGAAACCACTTTGTTGGACACTGAAATATGCATAGGATTGACTCCCCTGAAGGTGAAGGCCCCCAGGGCCCCTGCTCCTTCCCAAGGAGGGTGCAGGGATCTGGGATAGGATTGCAGAAGCTTGGAATGAGAGGGACCCAAGGCACCATCCCCAGTGTAGACGCCTTCTCTACTTCCCCAGTGGCGTGTGGTCCCCTGGAGTCTTTGCCTGACTTTCGTCCCTCTCCATCCTTAAAAAGGGGAATTGCATCCAATGATTTTCAGATGCTGTTGTCTGATGTTATACGGCTTTTGTATGGACGTCACTGCTCTGTAGGGCAGCCTATTTGCAGAGCAGGAGTAGAGACGCAAATATAGAACGGACTTGTGGGCACCAAGCGGCGGGCGGTGGGGTGGAAGGAAGGGGTGGAATTAACTGAGAGTCACTTGAAGTATATCCACTACCGCGTGTGCAATAGCTAGCTAGTGGGGAGCGGCTGCGTAGCGCACGGAGCTGAGCTCGGGGCTCTGTGGAGACCTTGAGGGCTGAGATGGGGTGGAGGTGGGAGGGAGGCTCAAGAGGGAGGGGATGTGTGTGTGTACACAGAGCCCAGTCACTTGTTGTGTGGCAGGAACTAGCGCAACATTGTAAAGCAGTCATGTCCTCTGTGCTCAGTTGATAAGTCATGTCCGACTCTTTGCAACCCTGAAGCAGCCATGCTCCAATTTAAATTAAAAAAATTTTTAATTTTTAAATAAAATTTTTCTTTAAAAGTCAGAAACAACAACAACAACAACAAACAAACTTGAAGTGTGAACTTCAAGAGAAATCTGCTCCATGCCTCCCGTTGCGCCCCGGGACCTTTTAAGAAAAAAAAAAAATGCTGAGGGTGGAAAAATAACAGCCACAACACAAGTGAAATCCAATTTTGAATTTGGCTGTTGTACTAGACGGGAATGGTGGACACCGAGTGTGTTGCAGGGAGGGGTAGGGAAGGGGAAACCTCTTTTACAAGGCCTGTAATAGAGCAAACACAAGCGCCTTCCCTTCTGCACAGCTGCTTTTTAATTCAAGAAGTTGCTCAGATGGGACAAGTTATCTGTCCATAATTGTCCCAGTGGCAGCCAGCATTAATGGAATCTGTAAAACCAGCCTTTGGAGACCAGGTATTTGAAAAATGACCACCAAATGTTGAAGCACTAGGAGGTTTATTTTTCACGGGGGCAGCCCTAAATCCCAGATCCTTTTTTTTTTCACTCTGGTAAATTTTTTCTCTTGGCTTTTCAAACCCCCAAATGAATAGAGGAGAAAAAATAGTGAAGTGAAGTGGTTCCAGTTTGCAACAGGAGTACAATTTCAGTTGATTTAAAGTGAGGACCAACGTAGATAATGATCACAGAGAGACTGGAATTAGTCAATAAATAAGGTTCAAGGTCTCAAGCCTGGCTCCTCTTTCTTTAGCTTTAAGGGATGAGAGTCAGAAGAGAGATGGTTTCATTGATCAGGTTCCTGGGGAAAGCGTGAAATGGTCCATCCCATGGTTCAGGACCCAGACCAAATCAGGGGTGGCACTAAAACTTAATCTGGAATATGGCCCCCAGCAGTATGGGGTGACTCATAGAGATGCCCTTAAAATTTTTTTTTTTTGTATTGAGATATTGACTACGCCAACATCAATATTGGCTGTGACTGTGTGGATCACAACAAACTGGAAAATTTTTAAAATGATGGGAATACCAGACCACCTTACTTGCCTCCTGAGAAATCTGTATGCAGGTCAAGAAGCAACAGTTAGAATTGGACATGGAACTATTGACTGGTTCTAAATAGGGAAAGGAGTATGTCAAGGCTGTATTGTCACTCTGCTTATTTAACTTATATGCAGAGTACATCATGCGAAATGCTGGGCTGGTTGAAGCACAAGCTGGAATCAAGATTGCTGTGTGTGTGTGTGTGTGTGTGTGTGTGCTGGTAGGGAGGACTGGCAGTAGTTAGCACATTGTGCCATGTGAGACTAAGAAAGGAGGTCAAAGAAAGCTGCAGATGTGAGCTAATGTGACATGCTTTTGGAACAGGAGTGTCTGAGTTTCTATTCTAAAGAGCAGGGTATATCCACAGGGTAACTGAGGAAGGAGTTATAGATAGACAAGAGGTGGGGTGCCCAGGCAGAATTGACAGCTTTGTCCATAGTTTCTGAAACCTTTCCATGTCTCAAAAACAAAGATTAACATATATATGCGACTATATTTAGAATAGATGATTGGGACTTTCCTGGAGGTCCAGTGGTTAAGACTCCGGGCTTCCAATGCAGGGGGCACGGGTTTGATCATTGGACAAGGACCTAAGATCCCACATGCTGTGCAGCAAGGTCAAAAAAAGAAGAACCTTTCCTAATAAAACTTTAAAAATAAAAAAATGAAATAGAATAACAAGCAAGAACCTACTGTGTGTTACAGGAAACTCTGCTCAATATTCTGTAATAATCTAAATTGGACAAGGACCTAAGATCCCACATGCTGTGCAGCAAGGTCAAAAAAAGAAGAACCTTTCCTAATAAAACTTTAAAAATAAAAAAATGAAATAGAATAACAAGCAAGAACCTACTGTGTGTTACAGGAAACTCTGCTCAATATTCTGTAATAATCTAAATGGCAAAATAACTTGAACACTGAAGCACTTTGCCGTACACCTGAAACTAACCCAACATTGTAAAGCAACTTTGGTGGTGGTTTAGTCATTAAGTCGTGTCCGACTCTTGTGACCCCATGGACTGCAGCCCACCAGGCTCCTCTGTCCGTGGGATTCTCCAGGCAAGAACACTGGAGTGGATTGCCATTTCTTTCTCCAAGGGATCTTCCCAACCCAGGGATTGAACCCAGGTCTCCTGCATTGCAGGTAGATTCTTTACCAACTGAGTTACAAGGGAATACCCTTAAAGCAACTTTAGTCCAATAAAAAATAAAAATAAAATAAAACAAATATTCACTGACACTTAAAGAAAAAAAAAAAGCAAGCAAGCAGAGATAAAGGAAAAAGGAATCTGAGGGATCTAGGCTCTAAGCCCAAAAAAGCTTTTTCCAGGATTGACATTTTGCAGGGAGTTTCATATTTTATCTTGAAAACCTGTTTTAAGTTTGTGCTCTATTCTGTAATAGAATCTGATACAAAACCCAAAGTGATGGAACCCTACCAACAGTCTCCATATTTACCAGAGGTATTTCCCTGCCATGCACCCCAGAAATCTGCCTGCCCAGTATGAGAAACAGCACTGTTAATGATGAATGGATGGAAGATTTGAAGAGGGAGAAAGGTGTGCTTAAGTTCGCATTTCAGAAAGATGGATTGGTGGGTTGTAGGAAGCAAGTCAGGTGGCTGGAACACTGGTCCAGAAATAGCTGCAGTTGTTCGTTGCCTGACTGAAGGAGGGGGATCTGGCATGGGCTCGACAGGGTACTGCTCCGGGCCAGGTCCAAGGCTTCAACAAGCCTTCCTCATCCTTGGGAAGGCTTGTCGCAGTTTGTAGTTGTTTGCAACTCTCACATTTTCTTCTTTGATTCCTTAGTTTAAAGGTTCCTGGTCTTGGAGTTTCAAGTCAGGTAATGTCACTGATTCAGGCTTGAACAATATCTCTGTGTTAAATGACACCTTGGCAAGCCCCAGCCAGCATGGCAGGAGAGGATAGGGTCATTCATCATTCCTGGGAGGTCTCGTGTGCAGAGCAGAACGCTGTGGGAAGCCCTTTCGTCTACAGTCTATGCCAGTCATGGATGCTTTGCCACGGCTGCCGGGGTCTGCTTTGGTCAAGCTGGGCTGTGTGGTCTGTGCTGGGATGGGGTATCCTTGTGCCCATGTCTAACCCCCTTTGTGCACCCAGTTCTCGTGGAACTCCTCAACCCCCCACGCCCGTATTGTGGTCGGGGGGAGCGCTCTCTAGGCTAGCCCACTGCTGCCTCTTCCCACCCTCTGAGCCTCTCCCCTTCTCACACCATCCACCTCCATCTTCTCTCTGAGCTTTCCTACTCTTCTCTGTGTTGTTTGTCTTCTGGATACATGACAAAAGGGTCAGACAGAGAAAGATTTAAAAAAAAAAGGAGGCAAAATTTATCTGTATCAGTTGGGACCAAAGATCAATTAACATCTCTCCCATTTATTCTAACACGTGGGCCTTTGCTCCTGTCCCCTCCCATTGTCCCAGCAAAACAGCTTCTATGCTGTAGGGGTCCTTGTTAAAATGCATTTTTCTCTGAACTGAGTGTGGGGAGTTTAATAACCCCTGGTCAGAGCTGTTCAGAAAGACTAACAATGCAGGTAGTAAGTGATAGAGCCAGAATTAAAACCCAAGCCATCTTGTTCCAAAACTCATGCACCAAACTAACCCGCCTGCAAGCTCAGTCGCTTCAGTCATGTTTAAAAAAAAAAAAAAAAAGCAAGCAAGCAGAGATAAAGGAAAAAGGAATCTGAGGAATCTAGGCTCTAAGCCCAAAAAAGCTTTTTCCAGGATTGACATTTTGCAGGGAGTTTCATATTTTATCTTGAAAACCTGTTTTAAGTTTGTGCTCTATTCTGTAATAGAATCTGATACAAAACCCAAAGTGATGGAACCCTACCAACAGTCTCCATATTTACCAGAGGTATTTCCCTGCCATGCACCCCAGAAATCTGCCTGCCCAGTATGAGAAACAGCACTGTTAATGATGAATGGATGGAAGATTTGAAGAGGGAGAAAGGTGTGCTTAAGTTCGCATTTCAGAAAGATGGATTGGTGGGTTGTAGGAAGCAAGTCAGGTGGCTGGAACACTGGTCCAGAAATAGCTGCAGTTGTTCGTTGCCTGACTGAAGGAGGGGGATCTGGCATGGGCTCGACAGGGTACTGCTCCGGGCCAGGTCCAAGGCTTCAACAAGCCTTCCTCATCCTTGGGAAGGCTTGTCGCAGTTTGTAGTTGTTTGCAACTCTCACATTTTCTTCTTTGATTCCTTAGTTTAAAGGTTCCTGGTCTTGGAGTTTCAAGTCAGGTAATGTCACTGATTCAGGCTTGAACAATATCTCTGTGTTAAATGACACCTTGGCAAGCCCCAGCCAGCATGGCAGGAGAGGATAGGGTCATTCATCATTCCTGGGAGGTCTCGTGTGCAGAGCAGAACGCTGTGGGAAGCCCTTTCGTCTACAGTCTATGCCAGTCATGGATGCTTTGCCACGGCTGCCGGGGTCTGCTTTGGTCAAGCTGGGCTGTGTGGTCTGTGCTGGGATGGGGTATCCTTGTGCCCATGTCTAACCCCCTTTGTGCACCCAGTTCTCGTGGAACTCCTCGACCCCCCACGCCTGTATTGTGGTCGGGGGGAGCGCTCTCTAGGCTAGCCCACTGCTGCCTCTTCCCACCCTCTGAGCCTCTCCCCTTCTCACACCATCCACCTCCATCTTCTCTCTGAGCTTTCCTACTCTTCTCTGTGTTGTTTGTCTTCTGGATACATGACAAAAGGGTCAGACAGAGAAAGATTTAAAAAAAAAAGGAGGCAAAATTTATCTGTATCAGTTGGGACCAAAGATCAATTAACATCTCTCCCATTTATTCTAACACGTGGGCCTTTGCTCCTGTCCCCTCCCATTGTCCCAGCAAAACAGCTTCTATGCTGTAGGGGTCCTTGTTAAAATGCATTTTTCTCTGAACTGAGTGTGGGGAGTTTAATAACCCCTGGTCAGAGCTGTTCAGAAAGACTAACAATGCAGGTAGTAAGTGATAGAGCCAGAATTAAAACCCAAGCCATCTTGTTCCAAAACTCATGCACCAAACTAACCCGCCTGCAAGCTCAGTCGCTTCAGTCATGTTTGACTCTCTGTGACCCTATGGACTTGTGGCCCACCAGGCTCCTCTCTCCTGCAGCCTGGACAATTTTACTGCCATCATCCATTGAATGAATAGATGAATGAAGAAAGAAGGAAGGAAAGAAGATTCACGAAAGGAAGGAAGAATGGAAAGACACAAAGAAAAAACATTGGCATGAGGTTGATACAGCCTTGAGGTTTTTTTTTTAATTTACTTTAAAAACAATTTTTAAATTTTTATTGATTTAAAAAAATTTTGGCCATGCCTTATGGCATGTGAGATCATAGTTTCCTTACCAGAGATCGAACCCCTGCCCCTTGTATTGGAAGCACAGAGTCTTAAACACTGGACCACCAGGGAAGTCCCCAGCCTTGTGTTCTATCCATTTCCATTATGAGACTATTTCTGCCTCGTTCACAGTAACCAGAGAGCATCCCTTTGATGGGAGCTTGGTAGAATTGGGCGCACACAAGCACATTGTTTGGCAGTCAGGTTGATGACTTTGGGGCTGAGATTTAGGAGGTGTCTTATATCCTTTGTGGCTCATAGACAACATCTCACCCACTTTGTGTTGATTTCACCTCCTATTTAGGTCACAGCCAGAGTTGCCAGATTTAGCAAATGAGCCAGGATCCCCAGTTAAATCTGAATCTCAGATACACAATACATCATTTTTAGTATGAGTATGTCTCAAATGGGGCTTCCCAGGAGCTGCTAGGAGTAAAGAACCTGCCTGCCAATGCAGGAGATGTAAGATATGCAGCTTTGGTCCCTGGGTCGGGAAGATCCCCTGGAGGAGGGCATGGCAACCCACTCCAACATTCTTGCCCAGAGAATTCCATGGACAGAGGAGCCTGGCGGGCTACAGTCCATGGGGTTGCACAGAGTCGGGCACGACTGAAGCAGCTTGACCACGCACATGTCACAAATATTGCATGAGATATACTTGCACTAAAAGTTATCGTTTCCTATGAAATTCAGATTTAACTAGGCATCCTGTATTTTATCTGGCAATTCCACTCACAGCACACCAGCAGGGAAAGTATTCTGAAGCAGGAGATTGTCCAAAGCCCCTTGCTCCCTGTTGGAGAGAGCTCTCCACTCCAAGCCAGTGTGGAGACAAGGATTTTCTGCTCCTTCTGTTGGACCTACGGAACAGACACCCCAGTCCCAGGCACGGGGTAAGAGCAAACTCTGGAGGATAAGAAGAGGGAAAGAGATGGACTGGGACAGACAAGGAATCTTCTGGCCAGCCCTGATGACCTAGGAGATGTTGCCCAGTCATCTTTGACCTGCCAGATGGGTTCTAGGGGTAAGGTGGTCCAGCTGGCCTGGGAAGGCAGGAAGAAGCAGAGGGTACGGGAATGAGTCACTTTTGGGGTCTCTTGGCTCTCACAGTAATTTGCCTATGGTGTAGAACCACAAGTCTAGAATATGTGAGTTTGGGTTGCATGCCAGCTATACCATTCAGTCAGTTCAGTTGCTCAGCCGTGTCCCCATAGACTCTTTGCCCTCATGGACTGCAGCACACCAGGCTTCCAGGCTTCGCAGTCTATCACCAACTCCCGGAGCTTGCTCAAGCTCATGTCCATCTAGTCCAGGATGCCTTTACCCCTAACCCAACGATACCCTCTACTGCCCACACACGGAGTGCCCTCAACCCAGCCCATTCTTCTTTTAAAGAATACTTTAAGTAAGCAAGGCTTGTCTTTTTAATATAATTGTATTTATTTATTGAGGCTGTGCTATGTCTTTATTGCTAAATGGGCTTTTCTCTAGGTGTGGCGAGTAAAGGCTAGTCTCTTATGGTTTAGGGGCTCCTCATTGCAGTGGCTTCTCTTGTTGCAAAGCACAGGCTCTAGGGTTCAGAAGTTTCAGTAGCTGTGGCCTGTAGGCTCAGGAGTTGCAGGTCCCAGGCTCTAGAGCACAGGCTGAATAGCTCTGGTGCATGGGCTTCCCTGGTGGCTCAGAGGTTAAAGTGTCTGCCTGGAATGCAGGAGACCTGGGTTTGATCCCTGGGTTGGGAAGATCCTCTGGAGAAGGAAGTGGCAGCTCACTCCAGTATTCTTGCCTGGAGAATCCCATGGATGGAGAAGCCTGGTAGGCTACAGTCCACGGGGTCCCTAAGAGTCGGACACGACTGAGCGACTTCACTTTCCTGGGCTTTGTTGCTCTGAGGCATGTGGGATCCTCCCAGATCAGGGATGGAACCTGTGTCTGCTGCCTTGCAGGCAGATTCTTTACCTCTGAGCCCCCAGGGAATTCCCCCAATTCTTAATCTTGTCTCTCACTTTTACTCTGCTGCCAGCTATTGCATTGATTGTTGGGAATTTAATCCTCCCTCAATCCATACATCAGCTGATAAACAAGAAGTAGTCATTGAGTGCCTACTGAGTACAGAAAATGTGTCTTTTAGTTCCCAGAGTAAAGATGAACATCTGTCCTCCAGGAGCTGATAGTCAAACTGAAACAATAAAACTTGATTATGGAGAAGAAATGGGCAAATAACAAGATGGTTCTGCTATTTATGAAACAGTCATTAGACAACTATCACCATTTTGGGTACTGGAGACAAGGAAAAGAAGGCTGGGAGCTCACTTCTGCTAGGCAAGATCCAGAAATACATAGCAACTGGCAGGCACAGAGAGAGGCCCCTAACCCAACCTGGCGACTTAGGAGAAGGTTGTGATGAGGTGGTGAAGCCCAGTCTCTAGAAGGAGAAGTAGAAGTCAGTTAATTGAATGAAGGTCACTGTGTTGGTCAAAGATAGAGGGGAACGGATGTTTTAAGCAGAAAGAAGAGCAAATATCAGGGTTTCCCAGGCAGCGCAATGGGAAAGAACCTGCCTGCCAATGCAGAAGATGTAGGAGACGTGGGTTCTGTCCCTGGGTGGGGAAGATCCCTGGAGTAGGAAATGGCACCCCATCTAGTATTCTTGCCTGAAAAGTTCAATGGGCAGAGGAGCCTGGCACGTTGAAGTCCATGGGCTCATAAAGAGTCAGACATGACTGAGCAGCTGAACACAACGTACCTCCTGCTTGAAAGTGCATGATGTGTAGTGAAAATTGCAAGGTCCAATATGGCTGGAATGGAGTGAGGCGGGGAGATGGGTTATTCAAATGCCTGATTCTTAAAGGAGGGAGGGAAATCCTTACTAAGGAGTGCGGTCAGGAAGGCCTCATGCAGGGATTGACCCCAGCTGGATGAACTTGTCCCAGTGAAAGTTCATCACCCCTTGGGCTAAGGAGGCTTGCAGAGACAGAGTTGCTAGACAGACCCACTGGGCTGGGCATAGGTGGGTGGGTGGGTGGACCCACTGTGGGTCACGGGAGCATCCACCAGGCACCCACATTAGGAGTGCCCTGCAGGACGTGGATACCTTCAGAGGTGGGCAGAGCACAGACACGAGTAGGGAAAGGAGGAGATTACATCCTTGAGCCAATCATTCTCCTGAAACGTCTTACAAGTTTTCTCGTTTGACTGCCTTAAAAACCCAGCAAGTTGCACATTATCTAGGTGGTCTGTAGGAGGAAACTCAGTTTCAGAAATGTTAAATAACTTCCTCAAGGTCATTTGGGAAGAGCCTGGATTTATAGCAAGGTCTGTCAGAATTCTAAGCCACCAGGAGATGCCTTCTACCCCCAGTTCCCTTTGAGAGCTTAAATATTTAATCCTGCCTCCTCCATTCATTGTGTAATTAGATGCAGAAAAATTTATTCACCAGAATTCCTCCTGGGGAGTGACCAGTGAACTTGTCTGGAAAATATACTTGGATAAGCTGTTTTGGCAAGGAGGGTACAGGGAGATTCTGAGAGCATCTTCGAGCAACAGAAGTGGTCTCCTGGTTGCACTGGGGGATGTTGGCTTTGTACTTGAACCTTGGTTTTCTTTAAAAGACTGTTAATTGGTTCACTATCTGGCCTCAGCATCTCCTGTATCTTTAAGTACAAACACCAGCTCGGAAGAACCTAAATCCTGACCCTAAGCTCTTGGATGATGCCAGCCTGTCGCTCGTTTATTCATCATGGACATGGCACTCGTGCCCAGACAGCACCTTATGTGTGCCAAGTCATAAGTAGAGAGTGATGCTCTTTGCTCTCTGTGGCCCTGCAGCATGGTGCCATTGTTCACAGAATTTGAACTGGATGTCACTATCAATACATAAGTATGAGCACACCTTCTGCATATATGTATAGGCATTTCCTTATGATAGTTTATATAATATCAGTCATACACATGGACCAGTGCTTTGAATGAAATATTTGTGTCCTGCCCAAATTTCTCGGATAAACTGAGAGAGTAGTATTGACATATATATACTATCATGTATAAATAAATTCGATAGCTAGTGGGAAGCTGCCGTATAACACGGGGAACTCAGCTCAGTACCCTGTGACGAACTAGAGGGGTGGGATGGGGAACAGAGAGGCTCAAAAGGGGAGGGGATATATGTATACATGTAGCTGATTCACTTTGTTGTACAGCAGAAACTAACCCAACATTGTAAAGCAGTTAAAAAAAAAAAAAGTGAAAGTTTAGTCTCAGTCATATCTGACTCTTTGCGACCCCACAGATTGTAGAGCGCCAGGCTCCTCTGTCCACGGAATTCTCCAGGCAAGGATACTGGAGTGAGTAGCAATTATTTTCTCCAGGGCATCTTCCAGACTCAGGGATGGGACCCAGGTCTCTGGGTTGCATTGCAGGCAGACTCTTTACCATCTGAGTCACCAGGGAAGCCCAAAGCAATTATATTCCAGTTGAAAAAAATGTATCTGTTGAAGCCCTGATCCCCTCAGTGTGATGGTATTAGGAGGTAGGACCTTTTAGAGCTGATTAGGTCATGAGGGTGGGACCTTCATGATGGAATTAGTGCTGTTTCAAAAAGAGATGGTCTCTCTCAGCTGTGTGGAGAGATTGCACAAAGGCAGCTGTCTGCAAACTAGGAAGCAGGCCCTCATTAGACACCACATCTGTTGACACCTTGATCTTGAACTTTCCCATACTAAGAACTATGAGAAATACATGTTTTGCTTAAGCTCCCCAATCTATAGTATTTTGTAATAACAGCCAAAACTAAGACAACCGCTGTTCCAATAGTTTGCGGAGATAATAAGGCATGCACAAAATAGAAGCTCTAAAGCAATGAGGAGTAGGTGAAATACACAGTATTTGTTTATGACAAGGCATCGTGAATAGTACCGGATGCACTTACATGCCTCAAATAGTCATTTCGGCAATTGCAACCTTCTGGGCTGACTTTTTCTTTTCAGATTAGATTAGAGTTGTTTTGCATAGAAATCAGGCTGATGGTGAGCTGGCACTGGGAGGACCCTGGCACTCACCTTGTTAGCATCATTTTTGACCCAGGGTTTCTTTGCAGGAATCTTTTGAAGCTGCTTGTCTGTGTTGTAAGCATTGGTTTAGTTGCAGCTCCATGAAAATCCTCTTTGCTGTGCACGCAAGCTGGACCCATTGCAGTGTATCAGCGAGCGAAAGGAGAGGGCTTCGCTTTGTCAACCCTCCAGTCTTCAGCTTGACCCTGAGCTGAATCGGGGTGCCAGTGTGAATGTACTTATGAACTCTGAGTAAGGCTCAGTTCATATTTTCAGATGAAGATCAGTGGGGACTTCCCTGGTGGTCTAGTGGTTAGGAATCCACTTTCCAATGCAGGGAACGTGGGTTCAGTCCCTGGTCAGGGAACTAGGATCCCACATGCTGTGGAGAAACTGAGCCCTCGAACTGTAATTACTGAGCCCACACACTGCAATGAAAGATCGTACATGACGCAACTATGAGACCCATTGCAACTTAAATAGATACCATCAAAATAAACATCAAAAAAAAAAAAATGAGCCTTAAAAAAAAAACAACCCTTTGTTAAAGATCAGTGGGGATAAAGATCAAGGTAAAGTACAGGTAAAGATCAGTTCTCATTTTACCTTCTCAGCATTCCCTGGACCATCTTATACACCTTACTTTGAAAATGACCCCTTTGAGGGGAAGGAGAGGCTTATCCATATAAGCCAACAAATCACACTGCTGAATGTTTAGGCATCAACTGTGATGCTCACAACGGACAGAATCCAGACAGCGGAGGGAGTGCACGGAGAGGGGACCTTGACTTTGTCTAAGTGACCGGGGTCCTCTCCCTTAAAGACACCATTTGAGCTGAAGATTCAAAGCCATAAAGTAGTTTCTGAGAGTCAAAGGACAGACTTCCGGTAGAGGACACCACTTTGGAAAGGCCCTGAGGTCAGGGGAAGGGGACTCCACGAGGCGAGGGAAAGGATTTGGTACACAGAAAATGAGGGGGGATCAGTGGCATGATATAAACCCTGACATCTCTTAGACAGTGGGGACCCCGTAGGACACATTTCCAAGAAGCTGCTGAGAAAAGTATCTCAAGATAAAGAGAGACCAAGGGACTTTCCTGGTGGTCCAGTGGCTAAAACTCCACCCTCCCAGTTCTGGCATGATATAAACCCTGACATCTCTTAGACAGTGGGGACCCCGTAGGACACATTTCCAAGAAGCTGCTGAGAAAAGTATCTCAAGATAAAGAGAGACCAAGGGACTTTCCTGGTGGTCCAGTGGCTAAAACTCCACACTCCCAGTTCAGGGTCCTGGGTTCGATTCCTGGTTGGGGAACTAGATCCCACATGTCGCAAATAAGAGTTTGCATGTGGCAACAAAGTGTGAAGATTCCTTGTGCTGCAGCTAAGACCTGGCACAGATAAATAAACCAACAAATAACCTCTTAAAACAGAGAGAGAGACTGAGAGATTGGGAAACAGAGTTCAGGATCAGGATCCTCTGAGGAGGGCTGTCCTGAGCCCACTGAGATTGAGCCAAGAGCATCCTGATGACGAGAGAGACTAAATGTGCAGGGAAAGTCAGGGATTCTTTGACAACAACCCCGGCTGCTGATAAAAACTCACACACACTGCCCGCTGGCAAGTCTTGCCTCATTTTAAAAAATTGCACTCTCTGTCCCCCTGCCCCCACTACAGTGCTAAATTAAACATCAGCTCCCCTGGCACATGGTATGGCTCAACTTGGCTCTGCTCAGAGTCTCCAGGCATAGAGAAGACAAAATGAAATACAGATTGTCTTATAACCCGCATTTAATTGATGCCACCTTACACTTAAGGATGAAAAGAAGACTCTACAAAGACATTTGAACCTGCACACACATCCTGCTAAGACTGAAAGAAAGAAAGAAAAAAAAAAAAAAAAAAAAAAAACCACCTTACTCCTTAGTCTCAGTCGCATTCAATGAGCAAAACACACTTCTTTACTCTGGGTAAATATCTTTGAATCCACTGGAAACCATTTACAGAGCTCCTACTGAGAAACTAATATTTACCCTGAGAAATATTTGTGCTCTTGGGAGGCAGCAGGGTGTAGGCCAAGGAGCAATTTTGGAATCAGACAGACTCAAGTTTGAATCTGGAACCTCTCAGTTACTTGCTATGTAAACCCAGAAAGCTTTCCTGAGTCCCCAAAGGCTCGATGTCCTCATTTGCAAAATGGGGGAAATATATTTACCTGTCAATATTCTTATAAAGATTATATGAGATGATGAGCACAAATGATATACCTTTGGTGCATATGGATTCCCCATCTGTGTGTGTGTGTGTGAGTGCGTGCCTGTGTGTGTGCACGCACCCATAGGCACGTGTATGCCTGTCCATGGCATCATCTAACAAAGAGTTATTGAAGAGGCTGCCAACGGCAGGTCTTTACCTCTTTATGTTTCAACACTAGCCCAGGACAAATATTAATTCTGGAAAACTTGGAAAGCTTTTTGAACTTCCCACCTTGGTAGTTTTTGTGACCTACTTGCAGGCATGTGATCTTAGCTGAGTCACTTAGAGTCTTCTGATTGTATCATGGATGTCCTTGGAAATACCCTTAAATTCTAGGAAGAAAAGAGAAAGGAAGGTAGGAAGAAAGAGAAAGAAAGTAGGGAGGGGGGAAGGGAAGGAGGGAGAGAGGGAGTGAGGAGGAAACGACAGTAGAAAGAAGAGCTTCGAGGATGGAGAGTGCTGTGAGCCTCGGGGTGTAGGGAGGGAAGGGGGCCGGAAGTCTAGCCCTTGCGGGTCCTGGCTCCCAGGGCATGAATGGATGCCAAGGTAAGTTCCGTGCTGGTTTTATTTCTGTCCCACAGTCAACTTTCCATAAGAACCCTGTTCTCAATTCCCAGTGTGATGGGACAAAAATAGGAAGGCCTGACTTATTCAAAACCACTCCAGAACTCGTGGCCACAGTGAAAGAATCAAACAACTCAACTGGACTGCAAACAGGTTTTTGTTTTCTTTTTTTTTTTAATTTACCATCTTAACTATTTAAACATTTTTATTTATTTATTTTTTTGCCCATGCTGCACAGCATGTAAGATCTTAGTTCCCTGATCAGAGATCAAACCCACACCCCCTGGCTTGAAAGCATGGAGTCTTAACCTCTGGACTACCAGGGAAGAACCCTGCAAATAGATTTTAACTTCCCAGTCCTCAAAGTCTTTCCCCAGATCAGATCCCATTTCTCCACGATTGGCAGCTATCAAGCAAACCTTGGATAACAGTCCCAACTCTTCTCTAAAGGGCATGACTTAAGCATGAGGTCCTGGAGGAAGCGAACCAGGCTAGGAAACAGATAGGGAAACTGAGGCCCAGAGCCATTCCTGCTCTTGCCTGAGGCTGTATCGCTTGACTTGGCGAGAGAAGATGGACATATCTACCTTCCGTGTCATATCCTCTGTTCATACTTACCTGCAAAATTGGGGGTCCTTGGAGTTGAACAATGGGGCAGCCCTGGATGAGGCTATCAAACTTGGATCTTGAACCCTTAGCCCAGTGCTCCTTCCTCCATACTCAGGGAACGTCTTACTGAGAGTCTGACTTTTGAAGCAGTGAATACTCAGCAGTGTAGGAATTATTTTCTGAGCTTCAGCTTCCTAAAATGAGGGCGGGAGCTTGCCAGACCTGCACTCGAGTTAGCGCAGGGTGCTTGCTCTTAGGGTCTGGGGCTGAAGTACCAGCTGAGTGAGAGGTTGCAGGAGGGGAAGCTAGAGTTGCATCAGAGAGCAGCAGGGGCAAAGGGGCGGTTGGGAGTTTAGCTCAGATCCACTTACGGTGGTAAGACAAGCAGCAACTAGCAGAGGGCCCAGCTGGAAAATCTGGAGGACACCTGGCTGTCAAGGGCGGTGTGGTGAAGGGTTAGGGTGGAGGCTCAGGTCAAGGTTAAGAAACCAGAGGAGCTGTTGAAGACGGGACAGGCTTTGTGCCTTAAGGACGGGCTTGTCGACTTGAAAGGGTCTTTCTGTGGCTACAATCAAAGAGCGAGTGATGTTGAAGAGTGTAAGAAGGAGCTGGGGAAGAGGGGCTGGGGTTTGGGGTCTCAAGGGTCCAGAAAAGCCGTCTTATGGTAATGAAATGCCCCCCAGAGCCGTAAAGCATAACATTGTGATGCAGAGAGCGGCCAGTTATGATGCTAGAGTGAGCATCCACAATAGAATCCCAGGCCCGCCAGCCTGCTCTCTCTTTCCAGGGCACAGCTGCCTTAAGTGGGGTAGCAAAAAAAGGGAGAACCAGTATCTGACAGGCTGCTACCACAATCCAGAAACTCATAAAGGAGGGCTGGAGGAACTCACCCTATTGGCCAAAGGAAATCTGGGTTCTTATCCTTCGCTTTCTGATCCGTTCAACATCGTCTGGATTTTTGGCAAGGGTGGGATCTCCAAGTCTCTTTGTTGTATTTATTTTAAAAAATATTTATTTATGTATGGGTCTTCACTGCTGCTTGGGCTTTCTCTAGTTGTAGTAAGTGGGCTTCCTGTTGTGGTGACCTCTCGTTTCGGAGCACGGGCTCCAGGGTTGGTGGGCTTCAGTAGCTGCAGCTCGTGGCTCTAGAGCACAGGCTCAGTGGTTGTGGTGCATGGGCTTAAGTTGTCCCGGAACATGTAGGGTCTTCCCGGATGAGGGATCGAACCCGTGTCCCCTGCATTGGCAGGGGGATTCTCAACCATTGGACCACCAGGAGAGTCCCTCTCAGTATTAAAAACAGATCTCATTGTCATGTCTCTCACTGTGGACTGGGCTTAAGTTGTCATGTCTCTCACTGTGGACTGGGCTAGCCACTTCCAAAGAATAGCCTGGACCCAAAGGGAAGCCCAGGCTTTGGGCAGTTTTTAGGAGAAGGGCTGGCGGGACCAGGTGATGGCTATGCAGCCCCAGGCCTCCCTGCCTCAGTGGTTGACATATGCTTGCTCCCCTGGGCTGGCTTACTGTAACAGGCATCAGGAGGTCTCCCAAGCGGTAAGAGCTAATTATATCTCCAAGGAGCTATCAGAAGAAGATAGCCAAGCCCCATGCCTCCCCAGGGCTCTGATTAGCTGCTGTGCCCCTCCCCATCTTCCGATCATGCCCTTCATTAGATCGCTGTTGGATTCCAACTAAGTTTAATTCAGCTTGTGCCTCTCTAAACATCCCGGAGATGACGCGGATGCTACAGACCTTTTCCAGAAACTGCCAAAGGTATCTGAGGCCACCAGCTCGGGAGCTCTGAAAACCATGACGCCTGTTTAATAGGAGCTTTCCGGGGATCTGGCCCAGAACCTTCTGCCAAAATCTTTGCAGACGGTTCCCTCTTTCCGTTCCCCAAGCACCTCATTTAGATAGGAGGTGAATTTGCCTCCTTTAGGTTGCTTTGTAATTGGGGTGATTATTCATTCCCGTCACAAGACAGAACTGGGAGGAAGAGACTGGCTCGAGACCCCAAATTCTCTGACCTGCATGCTGCTGAATTTCAGCCCTTTTCTTATATACCCTCTGAATGCTTGATGTCAGATTTGAGGAGGTCGGTCAAGGTCAGCCAGTCCCAACTGCCTCATGGTCGCTGTTGAGAAGTAACATCTCTGTTGTCATCCTAGGATCAGGCACGGGGAGTAAGGCGGGAGGACGGGGGAGGAGATTGCTCGCCAGCCAGGAGGAAGGCGTCATGACTCACAGCCTAGCCAGTCAGGTGTTCTGTCTGGGTTCCCTTGTAGACCAGCAGGGGTCATCTGTGATTGTGGTTCACAGGAGATGGTCTAGGACCTGCGTGTCTGTGTGCGTTGCAAGTGTTGCTGGGGAGACTTGGCACCGTCATGTGATGCCCATTCATGGCCCCATCACTCAGCATGCCAAGGACCACAAGAGACACTCTCTAAAAGGAAACCACAGTGTCNTGTGATTGTGGTTCACAGGAGATGGTCTAGGACCTGCGTGTCTGTGTGCGTTGCAAGTGTTGCTGGGGAGACTTGGCACCGTCATGTGATGCCCATTCATGGCCCCATCACTCAGCATGCCAAGGACCACAAGAGACACTCTCTAAAAGGAAACCACAGTGTCCTGTTTAAACACAACACTTCTGAGACTGAACTGTGGGGTTTTTCCCTTATCCCAGTCAGTTCTCTGACACTAACTGGGTGTCTGACGATTCAATTCAAATCTGACACTGTCTACCTAGAGTTTGCATCAGGTCTGGGCGTCCCTGGTGGCTCAGAGGTTAAAGCATCTGCTTGCATTGCAGGAGACCTGGGTTCGATCCCTGGGTCGGGAAGATCCCCTGGAGAAGGAAATAGCAACCTACTCCAGTACTCTTGCCTGGAAAATCCCATGGATGGGGAAGCCTGGTAGGCTACAGTCCATGGGGTCGCAAAGAGTCGGACACGACTGAGCGACTTCACTTTCCTGCACTGAAATTCTCATCCCCACAAGCTCCCCTTCAGAGGCTAATCACAAGCCTAGACCTGCATATTTCTGACCAATCAGCTATAAAGTATCTGGAAAATCCCATGGATGGAGAAGCCTGGTAGGCTACAGTCCATGGGGTCGCAAAGAGTCGGACACGACTGAGCGACTTCACTTTCCTGCACTGAAAGTCTCATCCCCACAAGCTCCCCTTCAGAGGCTAATCACAAGCCTAGACCTGCATATTTCTGACCAATCAGCTATAAAGTAGGGGTTCCCCAACCTCCCCCTCAAGACTGATAATTTGCTCAAATGGCTCACAGAACTCAGGAAAGTGCATTATTTGTTACTTCCCATTTATTATACAAGATTGCAGCTTGAGAACAGCCGGATAGAAGAGAGGCACAGGGCAAGGGATGGGGGTGGGAAGTGGAGTTTCCTTTCCAGATGCACCACCGTCCCAAACACACCCTCATGCATTTGCCAACCTGAAGGCTCTCCAAACCCTGCACTTTGGGGATTTTTATGGAAGTTTCTTCACATAGCCATGATTGATTAACTCAGTTTCTCTTCTCCACCCAGAAAATGGCAAGTAGAGCTAAAATTTCTATGATTCTGATCGTGGAGTAGGCTTCCCAAAGCCCCTCCCTGAAGCTATCCAGGAGCCCACCTAGAGTCCCCTGCTGGGAACAAAAGACACTCATCAGCCATGAACTTCCAAGGGATTTAGGAAGTCTGTATCAGGAACTGGGATTGAAGACCAAATATTGGAATGAAACATGCTCCTAGCATCTTTATAGATTAGTAAACTACAAAGGTTTTAGAGCTTTGGCCAGGATCTGAGGATGAAAACCAAAATATACATTTATTGCTATATCACTGTTTGACATCCCCTGTCTCAGGTATTCAGCCAAGACCCCCTCCCTCCTGGCCGCCCTGCCCATCCTCCTTGTTCTCGTCATTCTGGCTCCTTCATCTCACTCTCAGTATCTGCTTTAGGCTAGTGGCCAATTTGAATGAACTGTCAAGACCCCCTTCACTGGTTTTCCCATGTCTTAACAAGCTTCCTTTCCAAAAGAACTTTCACTCCATCTCTGCACATCCTCCAGATTTCAGCAACACTCAGGGTTATTAAGAAGAGAACCTGCCCATGGGCTCCAGGGCCGTGAAACAGGCTTGTTAGAGAGACAGGTAAGTAAACAATTATAACCTAGTGTGATAGGATCCTTGAGGGGCCTGGTATGGAAACACAAAGGAAGAACACGAAACCTAGGCTTGGAAATTCAAGGAAGGTTTCTCAGAAGAGAGTGCTCAGTGGATATATGTGTAACTGATTCACTTTGCTGTACAGCAGAAACTAACACAACATTGTAAATCAACTCTACTCCAGTGAAATTAGTTTAAAAAATAAAAGTAAAGTGAGACCTGAAAAAGGAGCCGAGAGAATGTCCCAGGCAGAGAAAGCAGCACGTGGAAAGACTCAGGCCAGCGGAAAAACCAGGGAGGTTTAGAGATATGCAGGGAATTCGGTAACACAGATCAGTCTTGTCTGGGAGGATTCATGGGGACAGGTTTGCGTTCTGTTTTAGAAACAGGAATTGATTGGTCTTAAGCCATTCACAATCTGGGGGCAAGACCATACCTAGAGATAATGAAAAGCAAACCACGAAGCTAATCATTTAATATGAGAATGGAGCCTGTCTTATGTCTATTAACACAAGCTTCATATCATTTATGAGAAATCTGATTTCAATCTGATTCATCTTTTTGGGGGGAGGGAATTATATGGCATTTACTTAATCATTATCCCATTGTTGAAAATATAAATCATTTCTATTTTTTTATAATTCCATAATATAACAATGAACATCTCTGAACATAAAATCTTTTTTCTCTTCCCCTTTCCCTTTCTGGTTCTGTCTCTAAAAAGAATCCTATGACTGGAATTGCTGGGTTAAATGTTACAAGCATCCTAAGGGCCCTTTCTATTTTTATTGTGCCATGCTGCTTCTAAAAACAAACAAACAAAAAATAGAAATTATAATACCCTCACTCCCCTTGGAAAAAGTCCTGACACTGAACCAGGAATCAGAAGCACTGAGTGTGATAGCCATTCCAACTTAAGAAATTTTGTTAAAAAGAAAGACCATTTCTCTTCATTATAGACATAGAGAACACACTAAGATTTTTTTTTCCTACATGAGGAGTGAATAGGCCATTCAATACTCAATTAATCGCATGATGATTAATTATTGCCCAATTTTATTGGACAGAAAAAATAGAATCAACCAGCATAGCAGTAATCATATCTGAAATAGAGGTAAAACCTTGTAGGGTAATACCGAGATTTGGACAGGATGAGCAATTGAGCAAAAACTGGATTTGCATTCGAGAGTGTTTGGGTGGAGTTGTTCACCCAAGGTAGACGAGCAGGAATGTGAAGCCCAAGAGTGAATTAGCCTGAGATGTGTTAATGTATGAGATGTACTGATAGGTGTGTGGAGCTGGGGTGTGCAGGACATCAGTACATGTTTTGTGCATGGCAGCTGGTAGAAATCAATTGCGCAGACACAACTGTCCTCCAATATCTAGGAAGGCATATGACTCAATCAGAGCAATAATCCAGACAAGCTTCTGGGACTTCTGGCATTATGAATTGGGAGATTGGAGGGAAAATTAGAGGAGAAAGAGAAAGCCATGACTACATACTAGACATTGTGCCAAGCGCTTTATATACATCTATATCTCGTAGTAATGCTCTAAGACAGAATTATTCCAGTTTTTTTTTTACTGTTTATTTTTGTCCATGTGGGTTCTTCACTGCAGCGTGTGGACTTTCCCTAGTTGCAGCAAGCAGGGGCTACTCTCTGGTTTCAGCATGGACTTCTCTTGTTCCAGAGCTTGGACTCTAGACCGTGAAGTCTTCAGTAATTATGGCACACAGGTTTAATTTCCCCACAGCATGTGGGATCTTAGTTCCCCAAACAAGGATTGAACTCATGTTCCTGCATTGTAAAGTGGATTGTTAACCACTGGACCAGCAAGGAAGTCCCAGAATTATTCCAGTTTTACAGGTAGGGCCTCCCCTGGAGGAGGAAATGGCAACCCACTCCAGTATTCTTGCCTGGAGAATCCCATGGACACAGGAGCCTGGCGGGCTACAGTCCCTAGGGTCGCAAAGAGTCGGACACGACTGGAGTGACTTAGCATATAGCACAGATAGGGCCAGTTGAGCAGAAAGGCTTTTACCTAATTGCCGGGTCTGTCTGGTTCTTTGTATAACCATTGTGCTGGAGGTGAAATCTATATGGAGCTAGAAAACTTCTAAAGGGCTGGAAACTGTCCCAGAGTATGAAGTACAGCTGAGCCAGTGAAATGACTAAGTCTGGGGAGAAGCTGGACAAGATACTGACCAAGGCTACTTTTCCAAGACTTGGGAGGTCTTCTTTTTGATCAAGAAAAACTCATGCTATGGATGGCTTAGCATTCTAAGGACCTTTCAGTCATCTGTTTTACCACCTGTGCTAATTTTTCTCAAGGCTGCTTTATTTGGGTTGGTGTAGACTTACTTTCAGTTAAATTAGGAGCAATTTTGGTCTGAGAGTTTTGGACCCTAAATGAAAGCCAACTGATCATACCAAGTATCTTGGCTTTAGGATTCCAAAGATGCAAAGACATTATAAACTGTGGCTTCTTTTAAGTAAATGCTTTCCTCAGTTCCAGCATCACATTGCTGGATCCTTGTGTCAGTCCTTGCAATTTTATTTCTTCCAGGTAGCCAGAATCTGAGGACAGAGCTATAAAGGCTTCCTCGTCTTTCCTTTTACCAAATATGCGTAGGGGAGAAATGGCTGTTTGCAGTTTCCCTTGAAGAGAAAATGAAGTTGTTTTGCTTCTGCTTGAGTAAATTCTTCGTCACCTCTAGACCTCTGTGTCCTCGACTAGGAGCCCTACCGAGCTCTCTTGTGCTCTGATGAGCCTTTGGACATGTGGGAGAGGGAAAGAGCCTGCATGGATCAAGACCCTACAGGCACCCTGTCCTTCCTAGATGCCGCCTTATCTCATCCTCAGAATAATTCTATCTGACAGATATGAACAGGTCCATTTTGTAGACATGAAAAATAAGGCTAAAAAAAACCCCTGCTGGGGTAGAGTAGACTGCACAACATCTATGGAGTTTGGTGGACCTGAGATTCAAGTCCAACTCTTTTACTCTCTTAACTTCAGTAGCCTCATTTACAAAAAGGGTCTTAATGTTTGTCTTTTTGCACTGATTTGAGGAACAATGAAATTATGTAAATAGATTGTCCTGTGCAATGCCTGTGTGTATCCAGAATTCTGCATTCCATAGTTATTACTTCTGTTACTAATAATACCATTTACAGATAGTAGGTTGGTAGAGGTGAGTCCTGACTTCAGCTCTGGATGGTTCCAGATTCTATTTTATTTTTCAACACCACATGTTCTGAAATTAGACATATCAGTGCTAATTAAAAGACTGGGAAGGTGGCCAAAGCAATCCATGGCCTTCTTAAACTTCTGGGAAACCTGAATTCTAGAAACAAAAGAGCAATTCCAAATACTTGAGATGGAGAAACTGTTGGCAGGCTTGGATCCAGGCAACTAAAGTGTAATTGACCCAACTTCTGTTCTGTGAAGCTGGGGCCAAAATACTCATTCCAAAAGATTCTGTATCAACTGAGCATTTTTATAATTATGTGAAGGAAGTGTTCTGTCTACCCCAGGAAATAACCTGGGCTGAACTCCTAATATTGAATATTTTAGGTGTATTATATGCCATTTTATGTAACCATCTCAAAAAACCCGTGAAGTCAAATGATGCAAAGTGCTGTAATGGAAAGAAAGGAAATGAGGTGACATGCCAGGGTAGGGTGATGCTACTTTGGGTACCATGGTTACAGAAGCCTCATTGGTTGGAGGAGAGATAAGAAGGCAGCCCCTTCGCTGATGATGACAGAGTAGGGAGGAAGGCCAGCAAACTCTCCCCACCATCTGAACCTCTAGCTTCCTCTCCCCCCAGGAACAGCAACAGTGATTCCATCATTCGAATAAAGCTTAAGGTCCAAGCCTTGTGTTGTCCTTGTGCTTTATCCTCACAGCAACCTTGAGGGTCAGACAGAGATAGCATTCCCTTTTATAGGAAACGCCATCAAGAAAAGGCAAAACCTGACAAGGTCATATTGCCAGGGAGTAGCAGAATTGGAATTTGACTCCTAATCCCTTTTATTTTTTCTAATTAAAATTTTTTATTGAAGTATAGTTGATTGACTAGTGTTGTGTTATTTCTGGCATACAGCAAAGTGATTCAGCTGTACATAAATATCTATTCTTTTTTAGATTCTTTTTCATTATAGGCGATTTCAAGATATTGATTATAATTCCATCAGCTTTATAGTAGATCCTTGGTGTTTATTTTACATATAGTAGGGTATATCTGTGAATCCCAAACTCCTGATTTACCCCCTCCACCTTCCTTCCCCTTTGGTAACTATAAGTTTGCTTCCTTCGTCGGAAGCAAATGTCCCTGACTGTTTCTGTTTTATACATAAGTTCATTTGAATCATTCTTTTGGTTTCACAAGTAAGTGATATCATTTGAGATTTGCCTTTTTCTTTCCAGCATACTTCACTTAGTGTGATCATCTCTGCTGCTGCTGCTGCTAAGTCGCTTCAGTCGTGTCTGACTCTGTGCGACCCCATAGACAGCAGCCCACCAGGCTCCCCAGTCCCTGGGATTCTCAAGGCAAGAACACTGGAGTGGGTTGCCATTTCCTTCTCCAATGCATGAAAGTGAAGAGTGAAAGTGAAGTCACTCAGTCGTGTCCGACTCTTAGCGACCCCATGGACTGCAGCCCACCAGGCTCCTGCGTCCGTGGAATTTTCCAGGCAAGAGTACTGGAGTGGGGTGCCATTGCCTTCTCCGTGATCATCTCTGGGTCCATCCATTGCTGCAAATGGCATTATTCTATTCTTTTTTTTTTTTTTAATGGCTGTTGACTCCCAATCTATTGATTCCAACCTCTGTCCTTTTTCAACTTTATTGGACGGGGCCTTCCAGGCATGTCCCAGTCCCTGGCTTGGAGTTCTTCAGGGTCCTGGGGGTGAAGGCCAGCATTTGCAGTCTCTGGCGCTGCTGTAGACGTATGCTGGAGAATCTGCGGAGCAGACACACAGAGGCGTGCGCCATGAATTTTGTGTCCCTCTCGTGGTCCATGTGGCAGCATCCCTGAGGGGGGAGAAGGTTCTCCTCTTGTCAGTGTCACACCTGAGACCAGAAATGGGCTTGAGGGGCGACTGGCCTTGGCTTTTCTCAGGATGGGTCAGGAGGAAGGCAAATCACAGAAAGAGGGACGCTTACATCGTGGTCGAAAGCATGAGCTCTGGGGCTGCACGTTCCAATCCCAGCTCCGTCACGAACATGGAACTTCCGGCCAGACACCGTGCCTCAGTTTCCTCATCTGCAGGTCCGAGATAGCGGTAGGACCTATTACTTCGGGTTGTTACGAGGATTACCCAAGAACGTTTAGAACATCTGGTGATCACTGCTGCCCCACACAGGGGGCTCTTGTCGGTGCCTCCTGAGCCTGAGGTGGGTTAGAGGACACTCCAGGGTCCTGTTGTCGTTCAGCCAGAGTCTCCAGGCAGAATCCAGCGCCTGAGTCTCTCCTGTCTTGGCCTGAGCTCCTGACCACCTGGGCCAGTTTTTTGGAAAGACTGGGCACAACCCCTGTTCCACCGCACATCTCTGAGCCCTGATCCCTTTCTCTTTTGTTCCCCGGACGAAAATAGGAGTCCTGATGTCTTATTTTCTAGTGATTTCTGGGAGCCTCTTGGGACCTAAAGAAATAGTAATTCAGTTCTAGTAGCAGCTTCCCCGTTTCCCAGGTGGGCAAGCAGATGAGCCCCTTGTGACAGCAGCCCCTCCCTACCCCCACACACACACACACACACACACACACACACACACAATTCTGGGTTGCCTGCCACACCACACCCAGATGCTATCAGCCTCAGAGCACAAACCTTCCCAGCGCAGTTCATCTAAGAGTCAGGAGACTGTCTTCTCCACGCGGCCTCCTTTATCCCATCTTTTTCATTTCTCTGACATCTGATTGGGATGCGGGAGCTTGCCTGCAACGAGGCGCTGAGTCAAGGTAACTGGTCCACAGGGGGACATGGCTACCCTGAGACCATGTGTTCTGTTTCGCCTCCCACTCTCCCCAGTAGCCTTGGGGCTCTTGGGGACAGGAGTCTGCCTTACTCAACCTGTCCTGTGATCTAGAAGAGCAGGCATGGGCTCCATCCAGAGGAGGCAGATCCTCGCTCTCCTGACGTGTGATCTGAGATGAGTGGTGTAAGCTCTTTGAGGCTGCAGAGAAGTGTCATTTCAGCTCCCCTTGCTGAGTCCTGCTTGGTTGACTTTGCCAGTTGCCACCACTGGCCAGACTGCTTATGGACCCACATCCAGAAGAATGGTAACAGGGACTTCCCAGGTGCCCCAGTGGTTCAGACTGTGCACTTGCAACGCAAGGGGCACAGGTTCGAACCCTGATCAGGGAAATAAGGATCCCACATGCCATGCAGTGTGGCTAAATAAATAACTGAATTCTCACTGTAGTACTATAAAGTAGGTAGTTTTTTTTAAGAGTTATAACAGTTCCCACTTTAGAACTACACGAGTTGGGATTTTATTTTGCTCTCAGTACTTATTTTTCAGATGTATCTTTTTTGTCCTAGTGCTTAAATTTGTCTTATTTTGAAATAATTATAGACTCACAAAAAGTTACAAATGTAATAGAGAGGAACCACATACCTTTCACTCAGGTTCCCCCAATATCTTGTATAATTTACTATATTATCAAAACCAGGAAATTGACATTGGCACAATGCTTTTAAGTAGGCTGATACTTTTTTCTTTTTTCATTGAGGCCTAGTTGATTTACAGTGTTTTGTTAGTTTCAGATGTAGAGCAAAAGTAATTTAGTTATACATATGTATATTCTTCTTTAGATTATTTTCCATTATAGGTTATTACACTATATGGAATGTAGTTCCTTGTGCTATACAGTAGGTCCTTGTTGTTTATTTATTTTATATACAGTAGTATGTATCTGTTAGTCCCTCACTCTTAACTTATCCCTACCCCTTTTCGCTTTGGTGACTGTAAGTTTGTTTTCTATGGTAACTAGACCAATTAATTAACAATTAACTATATTACAATACAATTAACTATATTATAGACTTTATTCAAATCTTCCCAGTTTTGCATGTATGCATGTGTGTTGTGTTCTATGAAATTTTGTCATATCTATTTTCGTTCCCCTTGACTTTTTAAATTAAACTTTTTTATGTCAAGATACTTTTAGATTCACATGTAACTGTAAGAAAAACACCTGTGTACCCTTTCCTCTATTTCTCCCAATGGTAACATCTTATAAAACTATAGTCTGATTTCACAACCAGGATGTTGATGAGGAAACAGTCAAGATGCAGAATGCTCACGTCCCTACAAGCATTCCCTCCTGTTGCCCTTTTACAGTCACATCCACTTCCCTTCAGTCCCCCATCTCCATGTAGCCCTTGGGAATCACTCATCTTTTCTCCATTTTTTGTAACTTTGTCACTTTAAGAGTGCTGTATAAGTGGAATCAAACAGCATGTAAACTTCGGGGATTTTTTTTTTTCACTTAGCATGATTCTCTGACAGTTCATCCAGGTTTTTTGTGTATTAGTACGTTATTCATTTTTATTGCCAAGTAGTACTCCACGACACAAAGGGTCCACAGTTTGTTTATTCATTCAAGAGCATATAGGTATTGCTTCCCGTTTTTGCTATTATAGAGTTGTTATAAATATCTGTGGACAGGTTTTTGGGTTAATGCAAGTCTTCATTTCTCTGAGATCAATGCCCAGGAATACAATATCTGGGTCATATGGTAGTTGGATGACTAGTTTTAAGAAACCACCAACTTCCCAGCATGGCTACATCATTTTACATTCCCACCAGCGTGTAAGAGTGATTCAGCATTTGGTGTTTTCATTCTTTTATTTTATTCATTCTGATAGGTGTATAATGATAACTCATTGTGGGTTTAATTTGTGTTTTTCCAGTAGTATGTTAATCATCTTTTTCATGTGCTTATTGCAATCCGCATATCTGCTTCAGTGGAATGTCTCTTTATGTCTTCTGTCCATTTTTTAATTGAGTTATTTTTTACTATTGGGTCTGAGAATTCTTTAGGTCTTCCAAACACTAGTCCCTTGTCTGATATATAATTTGAAAATATTTCCTCCCATTCTATAGCTTGTATTTTCAATCTCTTCAGTCTTTCAAAGAACAAAAGCCTTTAATTTTGATCAAGTTCAATTTTTGAATTTTTCCTTCTGTGGATCATGCTTTTGACGTCAAGTCTAGAAATTCTTTGCCTCGTCCTAAATCCTAAAATATTTCTCCTATAGTTTCCTAAACGTTTTATAGTTTTACCTTTTATATTTAAGTCTATGATCCATTTCTGAGCTAATTTGTATATGGGTTGTGAGGTTCAGGTTCAGATTTATCTTTTTGGCCTATGGGTATCTGTTCCAGGGCCATTTGTTGAGAAGTCTATCATTACTCCATTGAATTGTTTCTGCACCTTTGTCAAAAATCCACTGGGCACATTTGTGCGGGTCTATTCCTTGGTTCTTTATTTATTTATTTCCATTGATTTACATGTCTATCCTTCCACCAATACCACAGTCTTAACTAATGTTGCTGTATAATGTCCTGAAGAGCTTCTCATGTGGCTCAGTGGTTAAGAATCCAGGAGGAGACATGGGTTTGGAAGATCTCCTGGAGAAGGATATAGCAACACACTCCAGTATTCTTGCCTGGGAAATCCCATGGACAGAGGAGCCTGATGGACAGCAGACCATGGGGTTGCAAAGAGTCGGACATGGCTGAGCACACACACATATAATGTCTTGAAATCAAGGAGATTGATCTCTGCCACTTTATTCTTCTTTTCTAAACTGTCCCCTGACTTTCATTTATGGATGATCATATCTATACTTTCAAAAAACATCTTGTTTTAATTTGGATAGAAATTGTATGTTAGTTTGGGAAGAACTGATATATTGAATCTTCTAATTCATGGACATACTATGTCTCTCCATTCATTTAGATCTTCTTTGATTTCTTTCTTCCGCACAGGTAGTTTTAAACATAGAGGCCCTATACATATTTTGAATATAATACTTCATTTCTGAACAATTGTAAATGTACTTTATGTTTAATTTCAGTGTCCACAGATTTATTGCTACTATATAAAAATACAGTTGATTTTTTGTATATTGATCTTGTATCCTGCAACATTGCTGTACTCGCTTTTTAGTCCTAGGAGGTTTTTTGTTGATTCCTTAGGAATATGTAAACATTCATGTCACTTGCAAATAAGGGTGATTATACTTCTTCCTTCCTAATCTGTGTGCCTTTTGTTTCTTTTCCTTGCCTTGTAACACTGGCAACTTACAGCACCGTGTTGCATAAGGGTAATGACAGTAGACATCCTAGCTTTTTCTAGATGTTATGGGGAAGCATTCAGTCTTTTACCAATAAGCATGTTAGATGCAGATTTTTTATTACATGCTCTTTATCATGTTAAGGGAACTTCCCTCTATTCTATTTTTATGCAAGCTTTTATCATGAATGTGTTCTTAAAAGAACTTCAACGATACAGTTTCATAGTGTCTAAAGATGAAATTCCTTCAAACATGCCTTCCCCTAAAAGTGCACATCTGTATTGAATAGTTGACACAGATCACAGTTGTGTAAGTGAATCAAGAATACACTTACATGTAGAAATGGAGAATTCTCCATTCTGCACACGTCTGGTTAGTCCCCCACATTGTAGCCTCAGAGGCACAGGGCCCATTGCATTCTCGTAAATAGGACCCCTGAAGCTGTGCAATGCAGGCTGCCCATATGGGAGGATGTTCACTTTGGGTTCACTGGGCAATCCTGGTGTAGGAAATCCCTCATTCCCATAAGGCTTTTGGAGATTTGAGACCCCAAGAAGTCACCTGGTTTGCTATTCACTTTTTAAAAAATGAATTTATTTATTTTAGTTGGAGGCTAATCACTTTACAGTATTGTAGTGGTTTTTGCCATACATTGACATGAATCAGCCATGAGTATACATGTGTCCGGCATCCTGAACCCGTCCTCCCACCCCTCTCCCCATCCCATCCCTCAGGGTCGTCCCAGTGCACAGGCCCTGAGGGCCCTGTCTCATGCCATTCACTTTATTCAATATATATTGATAGTTACTGAGCTTCTCCTATGCACTAGGCACTCCTGGAGGCAATGGGGATACAGCAGTGAACAATGGTATCCCCATCTTTCAACGCAGGCTGGCAATGATGCTGGCTCTGGCCAAAATAATGCAGTGGAGCAGGCAGGAAGTGGTTAGATCTTTTCTTAGCGCAGCCTCTGCTCAGGGAGACTGAGTGATCTGCCCAACGTCACACAGCTGGTAGAGCACGGGAAACAAGCAGGGACGGGTCAGATTCTCACGTGGCTGCCACTAGAGGGAGCCACTCGCCCCAGGCTCATGCTGGTAACACTATACCCCGCCCCACCTTCAGTGGTGGGCCAAAAGGAGCCGGTGGGGCAGTCCGTAGAGCGATTCATGATCCACTGTGGTGAGTGATCTCGTCGAGCCCAGAGGTGAAACTACAAGGTCTCTACTGGCTGCAGGATGTGGCGGGGGCACACCTGGCCCCGGCGCCAGAAATCCAGCAGGGGCAGAGTCAGGAAGGGGTCCATGGCAACACACCCTGGCTGGCCATGGGGTGCCTGGATAAGAGCGAGGCGTCCCCTCCGCCTCCGGGTCGGCAGCCAGCCACACACACGGCTCTAATTGGGCATTTCCAGGCCATTAAGCAGATCGATCAAGGACAATTACACCTCTGCTCTAATTTCGCCCCTTCTCTGTTTGTCGTTTTCCAGGCTTTAGAGGGTACACACTGATACACACGAGCGTAAATACACAAGCACCGGTGGTCCACCTGGGGTGTGTGCAATACAAACACATACACAGCGGCGGGCAGGAGGCCCCCGACCCCAGCTGGTCTGCCCCTCATTCCAGGCCCCAGGCTTGTCTAGGCTACAAGCTATGGCGAGGAGAGAAGCCCAAGCCATGTGTGTTGCCTGGAGAATCCCTGCCTGACTCTCCGGAAGGAAGAGGCATCTGAGAGATGCCCTGAAGCTCCTCTTAATCCCCACTTAGTATACAGGAGAGGAGCCCCGGGGGCCCACTTTCTGCCCCTTGGGGTGAATAGCGCAGGCAGTGGCCCTTCACAGAGCATTCCTTTGATGCCGAGCAGCGGGCCTGGCCCTTGACCTAATTGTATATATCTTCCAATACTCCCAGCATCATGACGGAGCAGGGATTGTTCTCCCCATGTTGCAGATTTGAAAGCAGAGGTTGCCAGGGGTTGTGGCCACCCCAGGCAGGTACTTTTATGGTTTTCTTCCACCTCATCTCCGTCTGCCACTCAAGGCAGCCCTCCTCCACACCAGCCGGCTAAAGCCACGGTTCAGGGGCCGTGGGCTCCATCCTCAGCACCATTTTCAAGCAGAATTCTCCGCCAGGAACACTGATCCTCTGCTGCCTGGGTGTCACACCTCCCCCCATCTTCCAAGGCTCCTAACAAGTCCACGAGGAGCCTTCTCCGACCCTGCCACCCCGCCTACCCGCTCTGCCCACTGCTCCCGTCATTGGCATCCTATCAGCACAGCTCCCGCTGGCTTGTCATCACCTTCCTCCCTACCTCGCTCTGACCTTCTGCCCTTTCCTGGGTGCCAGGGTACTCTTCTCCCTCCCATGGCCTCTCTGCTTTTGTTTCTCCCAGGAGTACCCGCTAAAGCTCCAGTTCCTTCCACTATCTCACACTATCAGGCGCAGGAGAGGGGCCGTGGTAATGCCCTCTCGTCTTTCTCCCCCTTCCCTCCTGTGCCTATCCCCAGACACCTTGATGCTATCGTCTGGGGATTTGGCCAACGAGTGGAGTGTCTCTTACTTAATTTCCATAAGGTCGTTTCTCAGTACAATGCAATCTTTTCCATATCCAAGTTTTTCACCCGTAATCTGTAATATACATGCCTCTTATCTTCTCTCTGTTCCTGATCTGTATCAAGCTTCAGAGAACTATGCTCTGTGACTGCTAAAATTTCTCATGCTGCTAGGGATCTTTGTTCACAGTTTGGAGAACTAACTTAGAAGATAGTGTTTCTTTAAAGTGTGGCGTCCAAATTCCTAGTGGGCTAAAGGTCTGAAAGCAGAGCCCTTAGGTGTTTAATGAAAGAGTGAAAAAATGAATGTCACTAGTCTGATATAGGGCCGCTAGTGTGACTTTGGAACCAGGCAGACGTGGCTTTGAATCCAGGCTCTGCCGTGTACTAGCTGTTCATTACTGATGAGTTTCCTTGGCCTTCTCAATCCTCAGTTTTCTTGTCTGCAAAATAGAACTGAAAACAGCCTCATTGATTCATTGTGAGAATTACAATTACATCATAGGAAGTACCAGCATGTACACAATAAAATTTGCCTAATTAATTGAGCAAGGTTGCCCTACTCCTGGGTTTTCTGGGTGGTGCTAATGGTAAAGAACCCACCTGCCAATGCAGGAGATGCAGGAGAAGCGGGTTCAATCCCTGGGTTGGAAAGATCCCCTGGAGGAGGGCATGGCAACCCACTCCAATATTCTTGCTTGGAGAATCCCATGGACAGAGGAGCCTGGCAGGTAGTCCATGGAGTCACAAAGAGTCGGACCCGACTGAGCACACACACGCCCTATTCCTGAGTTGTATTTTAACAACCAAGGATTAAATAAGATGGTCCCAATGCCCAGCAGAGGATAGTCACAAAGGGGATGACCAGCAAATAGTGGCTGTGAGTTAACTGCATCAGAACTCTCTAGGAACCCACCCATTGGCTGTATAGTTCAGGTGTCAGGTATCAGACACCTGGGGAAGGAATAAAGATCCTGTTTGGCATTGGGTCACCCCAGTTCTTAGCTCAGGGTTTCTACTCACAAGAAAGAGAGAGCTCAGGACTTCAGGGGAGCTGGTCTAGGAAACTGGAAAATAAGATTTTCAGCTTCACAAACTCACCTAGGCCTGAGCAAACGGTGATCTAAGGCTGTTTTGTTTTCATGCTGAGATGGCCACAGAGGCTTGGGCCAAGTAAGTGACTCTGTTCTAGATGGGACTGCACAGAAAGAATGGGGAAACCAGTCCTGTTTCAACTGCTCCCAGGACCCTCTCTTATGCCCCTTGCCTACCTGTGTGCTAGGCAGAGCTCTGAATTAGGAACCCTGGGCTTGAATTCCAGATCTGCTATTCATTTGTGGCGTGATTTCAAATGCAATCAGTTCATCTCTCTAAGACTCCATTTTCACCTCTGTCCAATAGGAGTATTTACTTTGCTTCTATTACAATATGGTTAGGGGATGATGAGACTGAATGCTGGGGAAGGGTAAACTGAGGCATACTCAAATTTTTTTTTTTCAAGTCTGAGCATAGGTCGATTGAATGAGGCCCAGACCAAACGTGATAGGAGCTATCCACCAACAAGAGCTGGGGGAGAGGTTACTGTAGAGAAAGCAGAAAGCAAAGCAAGGACATCCTTTGATGGGCTATAGCTTAAGCAGATACGTTACGTGGGAAAACCCAGGAGGCTGTGTGTGATTGGTGGTGGTGGTGGTTTAGTCACTAAGTTGAGTCCAACCCTTGCAACCCCATGGACTGTAGCCCACCAGGCTCCTCTGTTCACAGGATTTTCCAGGCAAGAATACTGGAGTGGGTTGCCATTTTCTTCTCCAGGGGATCTTCCTGACCTGGGGATTGAACCCATGTCTCTTGCATTGCAGGCAGATTCTTTACTGCTGAGCCACCAGGGAAGCCCCTCTGTGTGGTTAGTTGTCCATAAGTTTCATTTTCTTAGATTTCTGTGCATTGACTGGCTTAGGTTTTGGTTTGCTTGTGTAGACCTCCAAAATGATAGACACATATCAGTCTAAAGGCCTCTGAGTTTGATTATTTTAACAATGCTTTTCATGGGACTTCCTGGTGGTCTAGTGGTTAAAACTTTGCCTTCCAGCACGGGGGATGCTGTTTCAATCCCTGGTTTGGGAGCTAAGATCCCATGCCTCGTGGCCAAAAAGCCAAAAAACAAAAAATCCCGCCATGAAACAGAAACTATACTGTAACAAATTCAATAAAGACTTCAAAAATGATCCACATTAAAAAAAAAATCTTAAAAAAAATGCTCTTTACAAACAAAAACACCTGTAATACATGCAGTGGGTTATGACAACATTTTGCATAGCTAATCCTGAAAACAGAAGCAAAATAATAACGATGATCATCCTTATTATCAATATTTGACTTGTTTTTATTCGTGTATCTGTCTACCTTCCTACCTACCTACCTTCTTACTTTCCTATATACCTATCTTTCAACCTAACCACCTTTCTATTTTTCTATCTTCCTACTTATCTATATACATACCTTCCTACATACCTGGCATCCTGCCTACCCACATCCTTACCTACATACATACCTACTTTCCTTCTTACCTACTCACTTTCCTATCTTCCTACCTATCCACCTAGCTACCTTCTTACGTATCTAGCTAAAAAGGTCCATACTTCACATACTCACTAAACCCAATGAACACACAAGCACCCAACATTCTCTATATAATCATACTTGTAAATGTTGACAGTGATAAGTGACAGAAAATATCTGTTTATTAGAATGGCATGCATCTCTGGGCATTTACTTAATAGTTTTGCAATGAAGCTTAAAATTTCTTCTACATGTAATATCATATTCAAATACCTCATTTGTTTTTGAACTTAATATGTGCATTAAAGTATTCTTGATAATTGAATGCATTTCCAAGAGTGAATTTCTGTAATCAAAAAAGGTTTTGCTTTTGTGGTCAATTCATCCAGTAATGCGAAGGTTCAAAAGTTTCAAGAAGTGTACAGTGGCTGAATCATGGGAAATAATCCTGAGGAAGGATAGAAGAAATGTTAATAAAGCATCAGAGGGGAGATCAAATAGACAGTGAACCCCAAATGAATACCCAGGTTGGCAAACTGAAGACACCACTGATAAAAGAGAACAATTGGAAATGAAAAGGAGTGAAGTGGTAGGGCTGAGCCAATGAAAGTGCTGGGCGCAGGTAGTCAACAGGCTGCAACCCTCAGTGAGGGAGAGCCTGATATAGGGGGAAAATGTAGCCCCACAGCGAGCAAGCAAAGCAATGTATTGGAGGCACATGTTCACACATAAACCATAAGATTAATGTGGTCATGTTGGAAAGGTTTTGACTGAGCTTATGTTCCAGGACATTTTTACTATGTGAGAGGTCCAGCCAAGAGCTGGAGAATCTGCCCAAGAGAATAAGCCAGCAATGGTACTCCCATCAGTGGGGACCCATATGTGGCTCTTAACATAGATGACATCAATAAACTTACTGGGGCTTCGTTTTGGCTCAGATAGTAAAGAATCTGCCTGCAATGTGGGAGACCTGGCTTTGATCCCTGGGTCGGGAAGATCCCCTGGAGAAGGGAATGGCTATCCACTTCAGTATCCTTGCCTGGAAAATTCCATGGACAGAGGAGGCTGGCGGGCCACAGTGCATGGAGTCAGAAAGAGTCGAACATGACTGAGTGACTAACACACACACAGACTCACCAATTATCTAATCAGAGGAGAATCAGGACTTTTAGTGACAAAGACATATATGCTTAAATAAATGAAAGAGGTTACAAGTTGATTGATAATCATCCAGATCATGACATCAGCTCATGTCATACTGGGTACCACTCTTTTTACTGTTTTTGATAATTACAGCTCCTATTTATTGAGCTACTTCCTTTCATATGGTTTTTATTATTGTCATTACCAGTGACCTGATTGCCACCGTCTATTGAGCATCTACAGCGTGTGGGCCCTGGGTCAAAGTTCCCCTACTGTTTGTTTCTTGGGTTTACAAATCTGAGTGAAAAGAGCTCTGATCAGTGCCTCACAGGTGAAAAAAACAGAGACACTAATAATTTAAATAACTTATTCACATTTTCACAGCTGGTAACTAAGGGAGCTGGCATAGAAACTCAGCTTTGTTTGATGCAGGGCACTAATATTAAAAGGGCACTAATCCTCCATGAGGACTTCACCCTCATGACCTCATCACCTCCCAAAGGCTTCATCTCCTAATACCATCCCATTAGGGGTTAGGATTTCAACATATGAGTTTTGGGCGTGGGGGGTGGCACAAACATTCAGCCCATCACAGTTTCCATGGCAGTGTGTTGAAAACAGCAGATCGAGACCCTCTACAGGCTGCTGAAGCTGACTAAATGGGTGGTAGCAGGCCTGCTCAGTCTCTCAGTTGTGTCTGACTATTTATGACCCCATGGACTATAACCTCTCAGGCTCCTCTGTTTATGGGACTTTCCCAGCAAGAATAAAAGTGTGGGTTCCCTTTTCCTACTTCCCATTGGATTAGGGAAATGGGTGGTAGAGATCCACATTAAAAGGAAATGAAGAAACCCATCTTAAGAGGCTACATTCTGTTTAATTCCAATTATATGACGTTCTGAAAAAAGGCAAAAACTATGGAGACAGTTTAAAAAAATCAGTGGTTGTCAGAGGTCAGAGGTTTTTAGGGCAGTGAAACTACTCTGCATGATGCTACAAAGGAGGATGCGCGTCACTATATATTTGTCAAAACCCACAGGATAAACACCACCAAGACTGATCCTGAATACACGCTGTGGACTTTGGACGCTAGGGAGGTGTCAAAGGAGGTCCATGGACTGTTACCAGCGCAGCGCTCTGGTGCGGGGTGTGGATAATGAGAGAGCACTGGGGCAGGGGATATGGAATTCTCTTACTCTCTGGCCAGTTTTGCTGTGAACCTGAAACTCCTGTACAAAACAAAGGCTATTTTTAAAAAAAAAAAAAAAGGAAATGAGAAGAAATGCAACATAGAAAATATCAAAGGGCATCGTGCAATAAAGATGAGAGGTATTTTCTCAGGTGCATATGCCATATTTCACTGAATCAAAGTCATAATCTATTGGAAGACACAAAGTTTTATGCACCACTCAGAAAGAGAAATTGCTGCCCATTAATGGCAAGATTAACTGGGACTTTCCAGGTGGCACTAGTGGTGAAGAAGCTGTCCACCAGTGTAGGTAGACATAAGACATGCGGGTTTGATCCCTGGGTCAGAAAGATCCCCTGGAGAAGGAAATGACAACCCACTCCAGTATTCTTGCCTGGAGAATTCTATGGACAGAGGAGCCTGGCAGGCTAACAGTCCATGGGGTCACAAAGACACAGACATGACTGAAGTGACTTAGCAATGGCAAGATATCAGAGTTTATAAAATTCACCCAAATTTCCAAGAGTTTCAAATGTGAAAAAAAAGAAAAAAAATCTGTCAGAGAATGAGAGAGTACATACATTGGTTGCATATACTCACTGGGTCACTCTGTGCAATGTATTTCCTACTGTGGATCATGGCCAAGGGGGGTTGAAATCTTCATCTCTCTTGATGGGCAAGGTGACTGGGGCATCCACGCAGTGGCTGAAGCCACCGAGAGCACCCAGTGTGGACAACCAATTAGCGTGCTCAGCCATGGGCCGCCTGGGCTGCATGGTGTCCTGTGACTTGCCCCTTGGACAGCCACATTCCAACAAGGCTTGGGGTGACCCAGCATGTGCCAGGGCCAGTCCATGCCAGGAAAGTGCATGACCTTCCAAAGAAGCAGCCCAGAGGTGTTCCTTTCTCAAATCCATATTGTACAGAGAAGGTCCTGACCAGGCAGCATCAGGTAATTAATTGAGGTGTGTGGGAGAAAATCAAATGGAAATTGACATTTCCCAGGCAACATTCCAAAGGCTCGGAGCTGGAGACCATTGAAGATAAAACTGAAAGGCAGCCCAAGATATGGCAAGGATAGTTCTGACTTCTGATAGGAAGTGTGATGGATGGGAAGAGAGGGGAGAAAGACTTTAGAACCTTGGGTTCAAAATAATAATACAGCCTCTGTCTGTATTATTGATTAATTCATTCATCCAACCAATATTTACAGAGCACCCAAGAAGGTCAGGCAAGCTGCCGGAGATCACAAATAGCATGTCAGATTAGAATTGACTTCAGAGTCTTGCTGTCTGTGGTTCTGTAACTTGTTTTCCAACTTCTTCTTTTTCCAGAGCTACACAGCCTTCTTAGGGGCCCCAGCTGCAAGCTCAGATTAGTGCAGTTCCCGAGCCACTCTTGACTGAAACTCAGGGGTGTTGAAATATTCTTTGCCCCTGCCTCGCAGAGCTTGTCATTGAGTCCCAAGTTTCACTGCTTGGAGACCAGCTGGGCAGCTGTCACTGCCGGGGTCCTTCCTGTTCTCCGAGGAACCTGAGTAACAGCATTGAACATATGTTCCTGCTGAACATATGAGCTGTAAGTTCAGTGCGTGCTGTGAGCTCCAGTCACATTAGATCTAGTTGTCCTACCTAAGGTCTCAGTTCCTGCTAATAATAAGTCTAGCTGAATGTATTGGCCCTGTGCTAAGATATTCTTCTTACAGCTCAGTAATCCTTTCCACAGTCCTATGTGATAGCACCGTTTATATGCCCATCTTACAGATGAAGAGACTGAGGCTTATTCTATCTCTTGCCAGTCCCTTTTGCATGTACTGTTCAACAGGTGCTAATGGCATTTGTACCTGGTGGTTCAATTGTCTGTCACCAGAAATTCTTGACTGTCCTGCCCCAAGACCCAGCCAGGAAAGGGCAAGGCTTTGACAAGTTCAAGGAGGAACTCTCAGCCTTCTATCCTAGAGAGATCCCATTCAGCTGCAAAACAGAGGAGGAGAAACAAAGAATGATATCGTCTGGGATGATAAAGTGAGGCAGGCTCTGCACAACCAAGAGTGTCTATAGATAATCTGAGCAGGAAGAGCAGTGGACAAAGAGGCCGAAACACTGGGTCACATTCTGGATCGCCCATTGCCTGCTTTGTAGCCTTGAGCCAGTCCTTGAATTTCCCTGGGTTCAGTTTCCTCGTCTGCCAAATGCCTAAGTCCCTTCCAACACCAACATTTGGGGATCAGTGAAGGCAGAGAGCATTATTGCTCAGGTGTGTATGTGTGTGCACACACGTGTGCTCTCAGAATAAGGACAGAGCGCATATTACATGCTGACAGTCGTACTCAGGACAGCATGCTGTCTGTGATGTTCTACAAAATGGCAGGGAGGCTTTTGCTTTTCTTTTTTTCACTTTTGCAGTTCGTTCAGAATTCCTCTCTGAGTCCCAACGGTAGGCAGATGTTGGGCTGAGGAATAGAAACCTCTACATGCTGGGCTGAAAACGGGGTTAGAGGCAAGGAGATTCAGTGGAGGATCCAGGAAGTCACTATTTTCTGTAAGAGCAGAGCTGTCTTACAGAGGGCCGAAGAGGGACTGGCTCATTCTTCTCTGTCGGAAAAGAAGCAACTCAGCCCTACCTGTCAGGCATAACTTCAGCATCAAACTCAGATAGTCCAGAATCTGAAGAGAACCTCCTCCCCCAAGAGATCCATGTTGCCTGCCCTTCCTTTAGCCAAGAACAGCATTTTCACTTTTCTGAAGGATGAATGCAAGTGCCAGTGTAGAGTGAAATATACCCCCTGAATAACCACATCACGTAAGAGGTTGGCCTTCAGGGAGCGGCCTGCTCTCAGCAGGTGATAACCTGATTCTCCCAGGTATCTGTCTCTTCATCCAGCAATATTTCCAGGGGCCCTGTAGATAAGCAGGGCACCATGCTGAGTGACTGAGTCCATGCTCCAAACTGGGAACCACGTGCCATTCACTGTGTAATTAACATGGATTCATATACAGACAGGAAGCTACCAACATTACTAAGTGGGATCCTCGGAGGCCCTTGCAGTTTCTCTTCACTGAGAGCTTGATGAAAACTCTTAGAAGTGGAAGAGTCTTGTGCCGACTTGATCTGAGTTGTATTTCTGTGTTCTGTTGATCTTTGTGTGCAAGGCACCCGTGGTGTCTCCGCTGTGTGGGATTGGTTGTGTAACCCAGGTAGATCACGGAGTGTTCTGTGGTTTCTGTTTCAAAGAAACAAGAGTCTGACAAGCCTACAATAATTAAACACGTTTCAATTTTTTACTTGTCTTTTGATGAAATGCAGGTGAGTGTGTATCCTTAATTCAGCATAAATTTCTTAAAAATCTCTCCATCCCATGTTTCTCTTCTGAATAATCTCTTCCTAGTTCTCAAGCATCTCCAAACTTTCTCCCTCCATTAGCCCTCGGGGCAGCCTGCCCCTACTCCAAAAGTCCACAAGCAATAAATGCTGGAGAGGGTGTGGAGAAAAGGGAACCCTCTTACACTGTTGGTGGGAATGCAAACTAGTACAGCCACTATGGAGAACAGTGTGGAGATTCCTTAAAAAACTGGAAATAGAACTGCCTTGTGACCGTGCAATCCCACTGCTGGGCATACACACCGAGGAAACCAGAATTGAAAGAGACACATGTATCCCAATGTTCATCACAGCACTGTTTATAATAGCCAGGACATGGAAGCAGCCTAGATGTCCATCAGCAGATGAATGGATAAGAAAGCTGTGGTACATACACACAATGGAGTATTACTCAGCCATTAAAAAGAATACATTTGAATCAGTTCTAATGAGGTGGATGAAATTGGAGCCGATTATACAGAGTGAAGTAAGCCAGAAAGAAAAACACCAATACAATATACTAACACATATATATGGAATTTAGAAAGATGGTAATGATAACCCTGTATGTGAGACAGCAAAAGAGACACAGACGTATAGAACAGACTTTTGGACTCTGTGGGAGAGGGAGAGGGTGGGATGATTTGGGAGAATGGCATTGAAACATGTATACTATCATGTAAGAAACGAATTGCCAGTCCAGGTTCAATGCATGATACAGGATGCTTGGGGCTGGTGCACTGGGATGACCCAGAGAGATGATATGGGGAGGGTAGTGGGAGGGGGGTTCAGGGTTAGGAACTCATGTACACTCATGGCGGATTCATGTCAATGTATGGCAAAACCAATACAGTATTATAAAGTAAAAAAAATAAATAAAAAAGAGCAAAAAAAAAAAAATCTCTCTTGACTTCCTTAGCATTCTCTCCACTGCATCCCTTCCCTTAAATCTCAGCAAGAAAAAGAGGCCAGAATCTAACCCAGCAAACAAACAAACAGAATTATCCTGGCAGGAGAGGGGAAACTCAAGTATACTCATTGGTTGGTATTCTTCATCCGTGTTTCATTCACTTCCTTCTGTGGAGCCCTTGTTGCTATTTACACTCTTCTCCATCTCTGCTAATGTAAGTGCTCAAAGGGCACTTTAAGTATAATCATTATCCATTGATTTTTTTTTTTTTCTTTTTGCAGAGGCTTTTATTCCCTTCAATAAGCTCTGCTAAAGCCTGGCTGTTGGCTCTATTTTTTAAAGAAAGAGCTGTGTGGTTTTTCTCTTAACCTGAGTTTTCTATCCATCCTCAGTGTGGGGTAAAGGGGAGATTTTCTGCCTCTCCCTTTGGTGAGGACAGTCACTTCCTGATTGGAATTTGAGCTGAAAATGGGTCTCCATTGGGAAGAAACATGGATAGCCTGGCACTTCCTGTGTTGTATGAATGCTCACAGCCATTCCTTTTTAGGTAGGAGACTCAGGATACCAGAAAGGGAAACTTTGACTTGAAATTACCCCAGTGGGTATAAGATAAACATCAGAGACTTTTTTAGAGCAGATTTTAAAAGAAGTAAGAAAGCAAAAGATTCATAAAGTGATGGGACCATGGAGTTCTGGAAAAGGGCCCAGAAGGAGAAGCTGTGGCTTTGAAGATAAACTGCCTGATTTTGCAGTTTTACTGAGTGCAGACCCCGGAGAGGGGGTGAGGTCAGAATTTTGTCTGCTCGTGGTGCTTCATAATGATGTCTCACGTGATGCAAGGCTTGCCCGTTTACCACACGCTTCCACATGCATTAACCTCATCTTGTGTCTCTAGGCAGACTGACCCGTCTGGAGGTAGCCCATGTGAGGAGTGAGTCCAAGTTCAAGTCCAGCATCCTTTCCCCATCCCTCCCTCCAGACACTCCTCTTCAACAACCCCGTAGTCTGATCTGCATCTCCCCACTCTGAGTTCTCAGGGCATCTTCTCCCCACTTTCCTATCCCTCATTAGACTCTGGGAAAGCCTTCTTTTCATTCTCTTGCCTCGGAGAAAGGGGCCAGAGGAGGAACGAAAGCAGTAAACAGCACATTATCAAGCCTGTTACTATGGGAACTTCGGCAGGGACTCTTTGAAGCATGCCTTGGAGTTTTTGCCACTGAAGGTCAAGAAAGCTGGGAAATACCCACTAACTGCCCATCCATCCTTGACTGACGGGAGTCTCTGGGCTTCTGAACCTTGGAACCTTTTGGCTTGTTCTCTGCAGGGATGAAATGTGTTTCACAGGTATTGGTGCCGTAGGAAAGGGGGGTGGCCCTCCAGGGCCCCAAGAGTGAGCTCTTGTCTAGCACTTGGAAAAGAACTGTTCAAGGAGATACGTGCTGACACAGCAAGAGACTTCATCCGAAAAGGGCACCTGGGCAGAGAGCAGGAGGGTGAGGGAACCCAGGGGAACTGCTCTGCCACATGGCTTGCAGTCTCGGGTTTTATGAGGATATGATTAGTTTCCGGGTTTCTCTGGCCAGTCATTCTGACTCAGGGTCCTTCCTGGAGGTGCACGCATCGCTCAGCCAAGATGGATTCCAGCAAGGAGGATTCTGGGAGATTGGTAGGACATGTGGCGTCTCCTTTTGACCTTTCCCAAACTCTTCCGGTTGGTGGTGGCTTATTAGTTCCGTGTTCCTTATCAGGACCTCCTGTCGTAAAGCAGCTCATGCAAATGGTTACTAGGGCGCCTGGCCAGGGTGGGCGGTTCCAGTCAGTGTGCTTCCCCTAACAGTGGGGGGAGGGGACCTCAGGCGGTCACAGTGGTTCTCAGTTAGCAGCCTTCTGCGGGGAGGGCCCTGGCAGGATCTGCTACACCCATCCCTCTGCTCTACTCTGACTCACAGAGAATGGCTTCCAGCTCCCAGCTCCGTGTCCAGCAGTCTCAGTACATGTGGGCAGAAACCAGATAGGCATGCCTGCAAAAAGCCCACAGGCTTACTCCTCCATCTAACATCAGAGTCTCTTTGTGATGCTGACAAAGGCAAGGCTCTTAATAGCCACTAGTGTGGGAAGTGAAAAGATCCCTTATCAGCCCAAACACCCTTCGTTAGAACTCGTGAACAAAGAAGTGAAAAAAAAAAAGATCTTCCCACCTACTCCAGTGAAAATGCGTGTCTTCAGTATGAGTCCCTTCTTGATCTACAGATCTGTTCCCCAGCCCTTCTCCTCCTCTCTCCAAGCTCATCCTTTGTAGTAGAAGGCAGTTAGGGAGGGAGAGCCACGGAGGTGGCCACAGCAGGGAGGGGACCAGCCACGTGAGAGAAGAAGAAATAGTAACGGGGCTGAGAGACGGAGACCTTGGGGACCGACAAGCATGCTGAGAGAGGGCACTTTGTTGCTCTGTAGAAACAGTGGGGGACAGACAGACAGACAGACAGACTGAGGGCTGAAACGAATAACCAAGAAAAAAACCTGTTCCTTGCTGCCCCAGGCAGTTTTTTTTTTTTTTTTTTTAATGTGAACCATTTTTAAAGTCTTTATTGAATTTGTTACAATATTGCTTCTGTTGTTTTATGTCTTGGTTTTCTGGCCACAAGGCATGCGGGATCTTTGCTTGTAGACCAGGGGTGAAACCCCCACCCCCTGCATTGGAAGACAGAGTCTTAACCACTGGACCTCCTGGGAAGTCCCAGTTTTGTTAAAAAATTTTTTTATTTTATGTTGGAGTATAGTTGATTGACAATGTTGTGTTAATTTCAAGTGGACAGCAAAGTGATTCAGTTATACATATACGTGTATCTATTCTTTTCCAAATTCTTTTCCCATTTAGTTTATTACATGTTATTGAGCAGAGTTCCCTGTGTTATACATACAGTAGGTCCTTGTTATTTATTTTAAATATAGCAGTGCGTACGTCAACCAAAAATCCAGGCAACTTTTAATTGGTGGTCCAGCTCCTGCTTCTATCTGCTCATAACTTAACTTCGTGTTAAGAAGAAAGGGAGCTTTAAAAAAAAAAAAAAAAAAAGACCTTGGGGACTTCCCTAGTGGTCCAGTGGCTAAGACTCCACGCTACCAATGCAGGGGGCCTGGGTTCAATCCCTGGTCACGGAACTAGATCCAGCATGTCACAACTAATACCTGGTACAGCCAAGTGAATAAATAAATATTAAAAAAAAAAATTTAAGTGCTTGAGTGGGGACAACAGCAGAATAGGAAGGGGTAGGGGAGAGGGAGGCAGAGGCATGAGAGGAGGGAAAAGAGATTCGCATGTTCAGAAGGGTCTGTGGTCAACCTGCTGCAAGGCCTGTCTCTTTTCTCACTCCCAAAGCTGGGGAGAATAAGTTGGGTGTGCAGTGTGAATGCATGTGTGTGCATACAAGTGCCCGTGTGTCTCTGTTGTGTGTCTCTAGCTGTGTGAGCTCGGGATTTGAGCAGTTGTTGGTTGTCTTGATCACTTCGTGCGTTGGTAAGTGCCTGTGTGTGTTTGTATCCATGTGTTTCTGTAGTCTGTGTGTGTGATCGTATATCTAGGCACAGACTCTCAGATCTATTTGTTCCCAAGAAAAGAGAGGAGTGAATGAGTGAGAAAGCTTCCATTAACATCTTCTTAGCTGCTAAGTGATGATCCCCACGAATCTGGGCTCTGAGAAAGAAGTCAGGGCAGAGACGGTAAAAGGAAGGACAGGCATCTCCGTGTGCTCGTCTTCCCAAGCTTGTCGCTAGCTCCTGTCCCAGCCAGGGTGTGTCCTGTTAGCTTTCTAGGACAAGGAGGTATCCTCACATTGAGGCTGGGGTCCAGATGGCTTGACACATGGTAGGGTAATGAAAGAGACGAGAGCCAGCCCTTCTCTCCCCAAGGCTCCTCCTGCTGGCTGAGGGTGGGAGGGAGAACGAGAGTGGCCAGATTATTCTGGATTCCTTAAAAAAATATTTTCCCTATGCTTTATCACAGGATATTGAATATAGTGCCCTGTGCTATACAATAGGACCTTGTTGCTTAGCCATCCTATAGACAATAGTTTGCATCTGCTAATCCCAAACTTTCAGTCCATCCCTCTCTCGCCCCCTCTGCCTGCTGGCAACCACCAGTCTGTGCTATGTCTCTGAGTTATTCTGTTTCTTTTTAATGGTCATTTCTTTTTCGAATCAATGAATCCTTATAAACATTATAGCACTTCAGAAAGGCACAATTTAAAACATGAAATTCTCCCATGATCCTGTTAGCATTTTGATGTCTTTCTCTCCACATGTTTTCTTTGCAAAGAATAGCATTTTGGATATATATTAATATGCATATATGCACATAATGTATCTGCATGCTTTCACACACACATATATATAACTTTATTGCTTTTGATAAAAGCAAAACAATACCATATTGTTCTGCAGCTTGCTTGCTTCTCTAAATAACATTTCACGAACATCCGTCTGAGTCAGTTCAAATGGTCATTGAAATGGCATCAGTCATTGAAATGGCCCTACACTATTCCTTAATGTGGGTGGGTTACAATCTGCTCATCCAGACTCTCCATGAAGGACATTTTTGCATTTTTCTAAGCTTGCAGTTGCAGTGAGGATCCGTGTGTCTCCCTCTGTGTGATTCTATCAGTGGGATCATGGAGAGGAGGCTCTGTCCTCCTGGGGACCTGCCAGCAAGTGAGGACTGGACAACCATGAGCTTCCAGGTCCCCTCTTCTCAGTTCTTAATTTCCTTCTTAACATGCAGGACAATTTCTTTTTCTCTGCCTCTAATGCCTTCTCTGTACAAAGAGATGCTAAAAATAAATTCACCTGCCTCCTCGTCACTCTGTTTATTAAACTGTCTTTCTTAAAGATTCTCAGCCTTCCCGTGGGGGTTTAAAATTACATACTCCAACAATTCACCTGCAGAGCAGAAGATTAAATGTTGCTTCCCACTTTAGACTTTCCCCAGTGCTGCTCTGATGTGCTAACACCCCCTAATGCAGAGAGTTGTTCTTAGAGAAACAGACTTACCAGCCCTGAGAGCAGAATGACCTGGTTAGAGACCCAGATCCTCTGCCTCCCAGCTAGGAGATAGTGGTCAAGTGACTTCTTCTAACTTAACCTGCAGTTTCAGAAAATGAAGATAATAATGCCTGGGGTGTTCAATGTATTTAAAGCAATTAGCAGAGTGTCAAAGATGTAGCAAGTGCTTACTAAATCTTAGCTCCACTGTCTCTGGCAGCGAGAACCAATTACCCTGAAGTCAATAGGAGGGACCATGAGAAACACTCCTAGGAAATTGTTGGCATGCGGGCGGGCCATTCGATTGACCAGAGGTTGTGACAGGCATGTGGAGCCCAGCAATAGGAAATCCAGGAGCAGGCTCCATTCTAAGGTCTAAATGGGTTGGAAGTCAGACTCTTGCAGGCATGTTGCAGGGGTCCAGGAGTACCTTCTGCGGTCCAGTGGAGCCCTCCAAATCTGGAGAATAACTGGCCTGTGCCCAGAAATCTGGGGTGAGGGCAGGATGCTGAGACACAGGAATAAGCCAGGAAATGCCCCACATAGAAGGTGGACTTAAGATTCATGAAGGAGGCAGGATCCCGGGGTGGCTAACTTGGTGACCAAGGGGCTAAGTTAGTGACCCTCAATGCCAGACCCTGAGGACAGGCTACAAGTGCTTCCAACTCCCTCCTATCCTAGACAAGGATTGGCTGAGGCGCTGATAAATGGTGGTAGTGGTAAAATTTGTACAGAAGGTAAAATCTGGCCATGATCCTATGGCACCATCTCAGTGCGTATGAAGAAAGGCATGTCTTGTTTCCTACCGGCCTTGCCAGCCTTACCAATTGGCAGACGTGGTAACAGTAGGGTGTGCCATGAAACCAAGACGTGAGCACATGGATTGAGAGACTCTGGGGAAGCCAATCCAACAGCCCAACAGAAATGGGCTCTCTGTGGCCCAGAATTTGGCTAGAAGTGGGGAGATGATGTCCTATTTATTTCCTAACCAGTCTTTCCTCACTGCCCTTGACTTTTCCACTGCCGGGCATTCACTCCAGGGCTGCCCACATGTGGATGCAGGTGTCAGAGCTGCCTGGAAAACCAAGTGGGGAACTCCTCACACAAGAGCCTTCTCCAGTGCTGGGGAAATCCCACAGTGGCCAGGAGAAGCTGCAGCAAGCCTGCGGCTTCACGGGGTGTTGGCTCCACACACTCCAGTGTGGAAAGGGGTAATGGTCTCTGGGATAATCTCCCTTCTCTTCATCCTGGTCAGTCCTTGGAGAAGAGATGCATCATCTAGACAGAATCTCAGTGACTTTACTCAGCCTGATGTTCCCAGTGGGGGTGTGCTCAGGCTGGTGCCCATTAGAAGCAGCACAGAGCAGTCACCTTCCCTGTTTCTCCTTAGAACAGCTGAGACAGGCTGACATCAACCACAGCCCTCCCCTCCCCGACTGGAACCCTAAAAACAGTACACCATGGTGAAGACCAAGATCACGAAGGAAATAATTATAGAAAACACCAGCCGCAAAAGATAATCGGTTTCTCGAAGAACAGATTTCTGATCCTGCAATAATTATTTTCTTGACCCAAGGGGCTGGCACCATTTCACCTGCATGCTGCCCAGCTTCAGGGCCTCCTGAATGCCTCCCTCTTGCTACCAGGTGGCCAGGCCATCTTGGGTCCTATCCAAGGAAACGGGGCAAATTCCCATCCGCTCTCCACCCACCCTGGGCTCACTCTCTGACTTCATTCCAGTCTGGAAGTCATACTTTACCCACTCTTGCTCACTCATTCATTCAACAAGTATTTATTAGCAGATAGGTGGCTCAGATGGTAAAGACTCTGCCTGCAGTGCAGGAGACCTGGGTTCAATCCCTGGCTCAGGAAGATCCCCTGGAGAAAGGAATGGCAACCCACTCCAGTATGCTTGCCTGGAGAATTCCATGGACAGAGGAGCCTGTTGGGCTACAATCCATGGAGTCACAAAGAGTCGGACACAACTAATACACACCCACATGACTTTAATGACCGGTCTCACCCTTGCATTGACATTGGACCTTCCACCTCTGCCCTCGTTTTTATATTTATCAACTATAGTACCTACTAGACGTCTGATCGGCTTTGAGCCTAAAAGATCTTGATGCAAGTTATGATAATGATGATAACAATACAAAAAATCAAAGGCTAATTTTTGCTGGCTGTTGACCATGGGCCAGGCAGTGAATTTTCGCCTTTGATTCCTTCAATCACCCATCGAGGGAGGTCCTATTGTGATTTGAATTTTGCAGATGAGGGAACAGACCCGGAAGGTTAAGTAGGTTGCTAAGGTGACGCAGCAGAGAAGGTCAGAGCTACGATATGGACTCCAGAGCCCAAGCCCTTGGACCACTCTGCTGCAGCACGTTGTGGAATGCTAAGCAGCAGGGTTCTGATGGGGGCAACAGTGTGTTAATGGGAGTGGGCTGGACATTTCCATGGGGTGCGCACAGGTGAAGCTCTTTCTCCAGGGAGGGCAGGGTAGGGGGCCTGGGAAAGGGTCCAGAAAGGCTTCATGGAGTCAGATACACATAGACTGGTCACTGAAAGCTCACAGGCGGTCACAGCATGAACAGAGCACAGGGCACTCCACGCCAAGGGGGTAGTGTGAGCACGTACCCAGAGGGGTGGGTAGCACAAACTGACTTTGCTAGCAACTCAGCGTGTGGCTGACTTCAGTGGGGGTGCGCAAGGGAGGAGCTGATGAGTAAAGAGGCTGGCAATGAAATATCGTCAGGAATGAGATCCCAAAGGATCCGAGATCCTGGAGAGCCCTTGAGAGAGCAGAGAGGAACACGGGTCAGATGCAAATTGTTATAAAGATCCTTCAGCTACCTGTAGGAAGAATAGAGGGGCCAGGAAGTGTTGGGGGCTGGTGGATCTAGGGAGAACTGGCCCCATAGTCCCAGTGGAGCATCCACTCCCTAATCACATCTAGCCTGGGTTTGAGCTTTAATGAATAAATATGAGGAGGGACCCCCATCTTGAACAAGTCCCTTCCTCCTTTCACTAGGTCCCTGATCCTGCAATTCAGACACGTGACATCATTTGAGGGATTTTTGGCAGTGGGATGATCATGAGCTCTTCAGCCTGGCTGTGGGGTCATGGATCCTCGCCCTGCGGTGCTACCAAAGGCCAGGGCTTGCTGGTGGGCCTGACTCTGCTCTGCCACCCTGGCAGTTTGCTAGGGGCTTCTGAGTGGCATGTCCATTGTTTATCAGATAGTAGACCAATACCAGCTTGTTAAACTCAAGAAGATGAGCTGCGGTATAGTGCAGGGACCTCAGCTCGGTGCTCTGTGATGACCTGGAGAGGTGGCAGGTGGGTTTGGGAGCGGGGCTCAAGAGGGAGGGGATATGTGTATACTTGCAACTGACTCTCACTGTTGTACAGCAGAAACTAACACGACATTGTAAAGCAGTTATACCCCAATTGAATAAATTAAAACAAAACAAAACCAAAAATTCAAGAAGATAGTACTAGAGGGTTCTGGCTATGGTATCTTCCCTTTGGCGTCATTTGCCTTCCTCTCTCTTCCTAGGGAAATATCACCTATTTTCCCCAGGTAACCACCTGGGAGTCACTAAGTCCAGGGCGAATCACCTTCTTCATTCCCTACCTCAAGACAATGCTCGTATTAACACGTGCCCAAACTTGTCACTTGGTCAGCAGCAGCTTCCTAACATAGCGACTTTTTACAGATATTTTAAAGAAGCAGAGTAGCCTTCTAGTTGCCAGCAGATTCCTTGAGTTAAGAGAGTGGTACATTTATCTGGGAATTGATTAGAAATTCCTTGTTGGAGTCTTTCCCCTTCAGAGAGTCCTGAGTGCCGAATCATTCTTCTCTAATAGTGGATCCAGGGAGATCCCGGATGTTAACTAAGCTGAAAAGTGGAAGAAAACCTGGCAGAGAGCAGGGAGAAAGACAGGATGAAAGATTGGGGATCGCTCTCTGGCTGCAGAAGCCAGCTTCTCAGATGCAGCCCGGTGGGCCAGGAGGGCCAGGTACTGGGTCTACCTGGATTAGCAGACCAAGGGCGTTTCAGAGAGATTCAAGCAATGTGGGGCCCAATCCAGTGGGCAGGCTGTTTAGAAGAAATGGCGTGAAGGCAGCTGTGGCTTCTGGGAGGTCAGCTGGTCCACAGTACCCCTCACCCAGCAGCCAAGGGGGCCTTGGATGGGAGGAAAGCCTGCATCCATGCCTTCTTCACCCACATGTCACTGAGACTCCCCAGATGCTGTGCCAGGCAGGGGAAGGCCGTATTAGGAGCAGGAGATGTGGAATCAGGCCAGCTTGAGTTCAAGCTCAGCCTGGTCTCTTGCTAGAAGGGAATGTCGGCGTTGATATATTCCTTAATCTTTTTAAAGTCAAGTTTCCCCTTCTATCAAATGCTGATAATAATTGTATCAACCGCAGAGGGCTATTATGGGGATTAAAGTATAATCAGGGATGTTGACAGTGCTAAACAGTGTACCAACCCTGGACAAAGGCTTAAACATTGTCAGAAATGGTTGTTATCATGATAAGCTTGCACCAGGGATGCAGACATGAATGGAATGAGTTCCCTACCCTCAAAAAGCCAGATGGATAAGGATCCCACTCCAGCAGCCAATCAGAGGGCATGTGAGGGGCACGGGGACTGAATGAGGGTTGAAATGCACAGAAGGAGCTGGGATATTCCCAGGCATGCCACCCAGGACCACGTTAGTCAATCAGTGAGGGAGACTGATTCTTTGAGCCCCTCAGGGTAGTCCCAGCCTCCTGTGCAGGTGTGCTCAGGAAAATTTTAGGAAGCTAGCCTCTGCCCCCATCCCAGCTGGAGAGGGAGCCTGAGAACTCACTGGATACTGGGTATGAAGCAGACAAGGGCCATTAGAGCCAGCTCAGCAGCTCAGACTGAGCAGCTTATCTCAGCTCCCTGGTGGAACCAAATCAAATCCATGAAAAATACTAGGTTTTCAAATCAAAAAGGCAAACCATGTTGAGCAAGCCAGATGCCTGCAGCAAACAGCTAATTGGCTTGTGTCTGTCAAAAATATTGAACCCATGGGAATTAGGAAGCATTGACCAGAGACTCATATTCTAGGGTTTTGACGGAATCTACCCAGGGTTCCTTGCACTTACCACTCCCACCCACCACCCACACCACCACCCCAGACCCATTCATTCTTTCTGTTGGGAAGAAATCTTTCATCAGTGGAAGGTGAAGTGGCAGGAGAGAGCTAGAATTTAGTTTCTCCTTTAGCCAAACTACAGACCTGCCCTGTGTCACCTGTAAGGCATGTATCCACTTGAGAAACATTATTTAGTGATTTCTGTGTGCTAGGTGTTACAGACAAAAGATTAGATAAATCCCACTCAACTTTGACTTCACAGTCTCAATTCAGTTCAGTTGCTCAGTCGTGTCCGACTCTTTGTGACCCCATGGACTGCAGCACGCCAGGCCTCCCTGTCCATCACCAACTCCTGGAGTTTACTCAAACTCATGTCCATTGAGTCAGTGATGCCATCCAACCATCTCATCCTCTGTCATCCCTTTCTCCTGCCTTCAGTCTTTCCCAGCGTCAGGGTGTTTTCAAATAAGTCAGCTCTTCACATCAGGTGGCCAAAGTTTTGGAGTTTCAGCTTCAACATCAGTCCTTCCAATGAATATTCAGGGCTGATTTTCTTTAGGATGGGCTGGTTGGATTTCCTTGCAGTTCAAGGGACTCTCAAGAGTCTTCTCCAACACCACAGTTCAAACCCATCAATTCTTTGGTGCTCAGCTTTCTTTATAGTCCAACTCTCACATCCATACATAACTACAGGAAAAACCATAGCCTTGACTAGACAGACCTTTGTTGGCAAAGTAATGTCTCTGCTTTTTAATATGCTGTCTAGGTTGGTCATAACTTTCCTTCCAAGGAGTAAGTCTAATATTGTATTAATAGGTAGAGGATCAAGAGTCATTCATAACACACTGTGAGAGACTTCCCTGGTGGTCCAGTGTAAGGATACTTAACCACTGGACACCTACCAGTTCAGGGGTCATGAAATTGATCCCTGCTTTAGGAAGATCCCCCTGCTGAGGAGCAACTAAGCCCATGTGCCGTAAAGAAAAGCCACTGCAATGAGAAGCCCATGCACTGCAATGAAGAGTAGCTCCTGCTTGCTGCAGCTAGGGAAAGCTGGCATAGAGCAACAAAGACCCAGCACAGCCAAAAATAAGTAAATAACACACTGTGATAAGTGATGGAGATTTGTACCACATGAAACCCTAGCTCCAGGAGAGGAGAGCATGGCCTGTCCAGAGACATAGACACGTGCATGTGAGAACAGCCTTGTTCAAGGAAGTACAAAACCTTCCCCATTTCTAGAGCCTGAAGCACGTCCATGTATGTGCTGTTGTTGGGTGACTGAGGGCCAGAAATGAAGCTGGACAAGGATGGAGGGTCCGAGGCATGAAGTACCCAGGGCATAGAATTAAGGAGTTTGGTTTTTATTCTGAAGGTGACGGGGGAGAATTTGAGCAGAGGAGTCACAGGGTTGGAGTTGCGTTAGTTGCATTCATAGGGTGGAGGAGGGTGAAGTCTTGAGTCCTGGAAGCCAGGAAGCTTTGTAACAGTGCATGTGACACAGTGATGAGAACCTAAGCCAGGAGAGCTGTGGAGGTAAGGGGAGGCAGGGAACAGAGAGCTATTTGGGAGACAGGATCAATGAGCTCAGTAACTGACTGGATGTCATGAGTGGTAAGGGAGAGGGAAGCCCCCATAGTGACAGACGCCAGAGATGGTGGCATCAAAGGACTTTCTGACTCCACTCAAGCACAGCTCCAATCAGGCATCCCCCTCTCCCTGGCATTACTATCCAAGATGTTTTCCAAAGTGTGGTGTGCCACGGCTGGGCTGCTAGAGGCTTTTAGATGGAATACTGTACAGCACATTCTTTTAGCAATGGTTGTTCATTTTTATGTTTGTTGGAACAAATATGAACAGCCTATCAAACCCATGGTTTCATAGGTATTATTGCTTGGGGCAAAATTAAAATTTTAGGAAGCTAGTCAATTTAAATTAAAAATAAAAAGATTATGATATATGGAATACTCAGATCAAAAGTAATAAACATGGTAAAGAAATAACTAAAGCTTGAAGAGTATGGCTCAAAAGACAAAGGGCACGTGTCCCTGTGTGGTACTCAAGGCCTTTTCCTCTTATAAGTACATTCTTAATGGATCCAGTGTTAGCCAGTGATTGACTTTGGCTCATGAAAACCTTGGCAATTGACACAGCTTTCCACTCGCACTCCCCAATCTCACCTATCTTTCAGGATCAGGTTCAAAGTCACTTAATCATGAAACATTCCCAAGATGAGAAGTATAGATGCCCCTCTTTCTCTCCACCTGGCCAATTGGTCAATTTTATTACTTTTACTTCAATAGCACTTTTTACTTCAATTGTGTCATTCCCTGAAAGTGGTGGGCACTCAACCTGGTTTATCTTTGATGCTTCGGGATATTCAAAAAGCTTGCATAATAATTCTATAGGTCCACATGTTCATTTCCCTTCCATATTCATTTCCTATTGTTGTGTTACAAATTATCCCCCAATCTAGAGGCTTAGAGCAACAAATATCTGTTAGCCTGCAGTTTCTGTGGGCTGGGAACCAGAGAGCAGCTTAGATGGCTGGCTTTGGCTCAGCGTCTCTCCTGAGGTTATAATCAGGCTGTTGGCTGCACTTGTGGTCAACTGAAGGCTTGAATAGGGGGAGATACATGTCTAAACCCACTGATGTGGCTGTTGGAAGACCTGAGTTCTTCACTGCTTTGTAGGGGGAGACCTCACTTCCTTGCCAGGTGGGCCTGTGCATTGGCTGACTGAGTGTCTTTGCAATATGGAGCTGGCTTGCTCTACAGCAAAAGCAAGATATGTGTACAATGGAATATTATGATTGAGTAATATTCTATTGTATACATGTACCACATCCTCTTTATCTATTCTTGTGTCAGTGGACATCCTAACTAAGCTATAAATAGTACTTCAGTGAACATCGGGGTGCATGTATGTTTTTGAATTATGGTTTTCTCTAGGTATAAGCCCAGGAAGGGATTGCTTCATAATGAATTCTTTGAAGATAGGCCTCAGGTTGAATCCATGTCATAGTATATTGATTAGTTCTTGGCTTAAAGGAGGTTCTTAGTTGGTTAGTGTTAGTTGCTCAGTCATGTCCGACTCTTTGTGGCCCTCATGGGGTGTAGCCCACAAGGCTCCTCTGTCCATGGAATTCTCCAGGAAAGAATACTGGAGTAGGTTGCCATTCCCTTCTCCAGGAGATCTTCCCAACCCAGGGATCAAACCCGGGTCTCCTATACTGCAGGCTGTTTCTTTACAGTCTGGGCCAAGGAAGTTCTTAGTGAAGGTAAATAGATGAATGGTGAGTGGATAGATAGATGATTGGATGGTCAGATAAACAGAGGGATAATGAATGAATGGATGGAAGGATGGATAAGTGTGTGTATGGGTGAATAGATGATTAATTGATGGATGAAATGACCTCCTTTGGACTACTTAAATCCCAAATGATTGGCATGATGGTGAGCAATTATCTTCATGGTTTAGTCTTTGACTCAAAGAATTTAAGATCTTGGAGGGGCCATCTAGTGCCCCACTTCATTCTCCAGATGCAAAATCAGAAGACAAGGGAGGTGATGTGAGCTGCTAAAGATCAAACAATAACTTAGTAGCCAATCTGAGACTAGAACTTGAGGTTCTTCTTCCCATGCTTCTGCTTCAGTGCTAACTGCAAAATGTACTACTGTGTATGCTTGCCCCAGAGTTCCTACCCATGCCTGATCTAAGAGGATGCCTCATATTGTAGTAAGGTGAAAACATGACTTGTTCATATACAAGACCAGCTAGGCCTCACTGATTCAGATAACCCTCCCTGCTTTGTCTTGAACACCCACCTACTTGTGCTCAGCTTATGCACCCATCTTCTCTCTAGACTCCACACTCTCACCACACTCTCCATGTGACCTCTCTGCAGACATGGGTGTTCACCACCATTCTTTCCCAGCAAGCTCCAGTTTTCTTGGCTACTTCTGGGTGTATCCGCCTCCAAACCCACTCCTTGTCAAACTGGGACTTTCTTAAGTGGATCTTTCCCTCTGTTGTTACATCCCTGTGGAGGCACCATAAACGTTGACATTTCTCTAGAGCAGGATGTTTTTGAAAAAATATTTTAGATGAATGCCAGGCCAGGCCACAGAAAATGTCATGGTGACTTTCCAAAGAGACCTGCCAGGAGCTAGGGTGAGTAAAAATAGCCACTGCTGGGTGCGGATGTGAAATGAGTAAAGATCACAGAAAGAAGAGTTTATTTGTTTTTAAAATAATTATTTCTAAGTGATTCTGGGCCTGAAGAATGAGTCAGACTGGCAGGCAGGAAAGCAGAAGGTCTGTGTCTGATGCCAGAGGAAGAAGGCAGAGGAGGGGTATGGATGGGAAGGTAGGGGGCGAGAGAACCTCAGATCCCAGCCCCAATGCTCTGTAAAGCCAAGAAATCCTAAGACTGTGATCCTCAGTTTCTCTACTTGGAGTAGAGAAAGAGAGGGAGAAAGATAGGTAAGGAATGGTATTCATATGCCTAGATACAGAGAGAATGAGAGAGGCACTGAGAGACAGACTGAGAGAAACGCACAAAAATAATCCTGTTTTTCAATCAAGGGAAATTTTAAGGACCATGGACAGCTCCAGTCTCACTGCACTGTGTGGTTCATAGCTGCTCCTTCTCTTGGTTGGATGTGGTACTCTCCCACCTTAAATACTATAAGAGACATCCTGGATGAGCACATGGAGTTGGAGCCAGAGCATTCTGGGAGCTAGCCCTGGGTCATCATTGGCCAGAAGCATAGTTCTGAATAGGTTACTTAACTTCTCAAAGCTTCAGTTGCCCTTATCTGCAAAATGGGGAGAGTTCCTATCTCCCCGTTGATGTGAGGACTCAGTGAACACAACAAAAGAATCAAGTACCCACCAGGGTGTCTGCTACTTGGTCAGCACTAAATAAATATCCAAATGAAACATGTCAGTAATGAACTTCGAGTGCCAGGGGTCCCAGCTTCTTCTGGATTTCACTTTGGGGGAAGGAAAATCCTGCCTCCCATTTAAGCTGATAACTGAGTTAAGTGGTTGTGTTCTCTATGGGCTGATGAATGTGAAAACAATGATGTCACTTGGTGGTTTCAGTTTGGGTTGACAGTGTGGTCAGTGCATGAGGAACCAGATTTTGGAAGGGAGGAAGCAAACTTTAATGGACTTTAATGAATCATCTGGCTAGTTTTCAGATCCTGTATTCAGTATTTTTATGTATGTTATGTTGTTTAATTCTTCAAACAACTCTATGAGGTAAGAATTGTTACCTCTCTCCTATTATTTTCTTTCTTTTTTTTTTTTTTTTTTGGTGGGGAGAGTACAGGTTAACAAGGGACTTAAACATCAGAGAGGTAAAGAAACTTGTCCGACATCACACAGCTTAATGGTCATTCTGACATTAGATTGTTTGACAGCAAAACCAGTTCTTTCTCCTGAAAAAAAAAAAAAAAAAAAAAAATACTGCCGTTATAAAACTGGTTCTGGTATATGAGAGAAAAGTTGAATTTAGCCACATTTTGCACCCAGCTTTCAAACTGCTTCTCTCTCTCTCCACCCCCCAACTCCATGGGCCTGTGTGTGTTTGCTTCTTTGCTTCTCTTCTTTAACTGTAATTAGTTTGTTCACTTCATGGAAAATTTTGACGCAATTCTAAAGCCCAGTTCTGACAGAAATTTTGTGCTGCTCTCCTTTGCCCCCACTTCTCCATTTAGAAGAGTCTCATTCCATCCTTCAAGGCTTAACTCAGCTGTGAACTGTTCCGCAAAACTTATCAGGAACCCCTAAAGCAAGGGGAGACACACCTTCCTCCACACTCTCACAGTGCTTTTACCACTTTCAGTGAAAATTGCCTTCATTTATTCCTTTATCTTGGATACCTTGCACAGCCTCAGGCACAAAATAGGAACTAGAAGAGTCTTTATTGAAAGAAGGAAGGCAGAGAAGTGCTTCAGAAACAGTAAGATTTATGGCAATGACGAGAGTGATCATAATACCAGACAGCATTATTATGGACACACACGATAATTCAAGCTCTGTTTTAGGTGCTGAAACTGTATCATCATCTCGTGTAATGCTCTCAGTAACTCCAAGTGAGGCATTATTATCATCCAGGTTTAGCAGGTTACAGTCCTTGTTTAGTAATACAGCTAATTAGTGGATTTTTTAGTCAAAGATTTAGAAGATAAATCCAAACGATTTAGAGGAAACCTTTTCCTTAATGATCTAATTAGTAGAAGATTATTAGAAATTTGAACCCTAGCAGATTGGCGAGAGTCCTCCAGGAGCTGCGTCTCCATGCTCTTCTGAGGACTGCAGCGGGAAGAACTCCAGTCTTGAGCCTGACACAATGACCCCAACACATGGCTTTGCCAGGTATCAGCTGTCTGGCTCCAGATGTGGACTGTGTGAATTTGCAAGCTTCCACTTCCTCATTTGAACAAAGAAAGCTACCCCACTTACCCGGAAGGTTCGGGAAGAGGATGACATGCTTATTCGAAGGGGCAAGCATGTACTAGACCTTCAGTAAACACTGGTTACCCAGTTCTTCCACAAAGAGCCTCCCACACGTGCTACCCTGGGTGTCCCCTCATCTTTTTTTTTTCATTTTTATCTTTGGCTGTGCTAGGTCTTCATTGCTGTGCATGGGGCTTTCTCTCGTTGGGGCAAGAAGTGGCTGCTCTTCATTGTGGCACGTGGTCTTCTCCCTGCGGAGGCTTCTCTTGTTGTGGAGCACAGGCTGTAGGGTGCTCAGCCCTCGGTAGCTACAGCACACAGGCTCGGTAGCTGTGGCTCCTGGGCTCTGGGCCGTAGGGTCAGTTGTTGTGGTACACGGGCTTAGCTGCTCTGTGACGTGTGGATCTTCCCAGACCAGGGATCAAACCCATGTCCCCAGCACTGGGAAGCAGATTCTTAACCACTGGACCACCAGGGAAATCAGTCTATTTTGAGAAGAAAAATCCACCTTAGACATCTGCAGCATCCCACTAGTTTATTCATCTAACAGATACTTACCAATCATTTGCTTTGTGCCAGGTGCTATTGTGGGTGCTGAGGGTGTGATGATAAACCAAACAGAACAAAGCCTGTGCTCTCATATCAGTTACATTGTTATATTACTTACATTATAGCTTATATTACTACTACAACCAGTAGACAAACACATAAACAAGCTGAAACCAAAAGTCTATAAAACAAAACAGTGTAATGGGAATGGCTGGGGTGATGCTGAATTAGGGAGAGGGGCTGAGGAAGAACGTTGAGACAGGTGGCATTTTAACTCAGACCTGAATGAGGAGAGGCTAGTCTGGGGAGATCTGGGGTAAAGAGCATTTCTGGGAGAGGGAACAGCCAGGATAAAAACTGTTAGCAGGAGAAGGGTATGTGCTCCAAGGAAAGAAAGATGGCCAGTGTGGTTCATAAGTGATGGGTGGGGAGGGTGGACTCAAAGGGAATGCAGACGCTGGAGGTGTTAGACGTGCCGGATTTTGGAGCCCCTGGAATGGGCTCATATTTGATTCACTTGCTGGATAAAAAGTGAGAATTAATTGAAGGAGCAATTGAGCTGAGCTTTATAGTCTGGCTCCACTCAAATAGATGTTGTTCATTAAAAATCTTCTTATCTACCCTGTAAGAAACAAGTAGGCTGCAGATTCAACTATAGCTTTAAAAAGTGTTTTTCTGAATTATTTTCAGAGATGTATAAAAATCAATCTCTCTACAGAAAAATAGTGAAGTTACTAATTTTATGGGAAAGCTCTAAAATAAGGATAATTTCAGTTCTCACAGGCTGTCACTAGATTTCATTCGAGACTTTACCAGCTTCAAAATTACTGCACAAAATAATAGCAAAACCCTTATGGTTAAGGCAGACAAATGGACCTTCTTGTCAGGAGATTTTGACATTACTCAGAGGAGTTCATCACAAGTTGCCCAAGCTTTAAAAAAAATTGATAAAATGTAGCAGAGAGCTGAAAGAACCATGTCATCAGCTGTGTGCCATGGAAACCCAAAGAGTTGATGAACTCTTCAATTGCATTCATAGAGGTTTAGAATAGAAAACAGGAGGTGATTTTCTCTTTTCCCTCTGCTCAGATCCAAGTCTGCTTAAACACTTCCAATAATCCCACAGGTTGTTTTTCTCACAAATGAAATTAAAGGTATTGCACTTTCATAGTCTTAACAAAGTTTCCAAATTTCACTGAAACTTTCCTTTGGGTGAATTTTTAAGCAGAAGAACATTCTCTTTCCATGTTTTTGAGTGTACAAATATGAATATTTTTGTAAGGAAAGGCATCATCTTGGCAATAAAAGCACATAACAATGGCAAATACTTCCAAACATTCATTCTTCCAAATGCTCTTTCCATAGCATGACTTTCTTTTGATATGCAATTACTCTCTTATGTGTTGTTAAAATGTCACCTCTACCTTGAAGGGACAGATTAAATGTGCGTGATTTTTTTTTTTTTTTCCAGAATATATCTGCTAGGCAGTAGACACCTGACAGCCACTTGTCATTAGAGAAAGGTCATCAAATTTGGAATGCTTGTTCTTTAAAAAAAATATATATATATATAACAGGCAGCTTTGCTTCAAGATTTGTACTTGTTTTAAGTACTCACCGTGACATAATCCGAGAAAACGCTGAGCTACAAGAGATGTCATGGTCACTTCCCTTCTTGTTCTGAGTGTCCTAATGATTGGTTGTATTTTTAAGATCTTGTTTTCATCATGTGACCACACTGATGGCATCTTTGGCTTTGTGTTTACTGCTTGCTTTCATTTCTTATTGCACTCATTCACCTATGAATAAATCAATGGATGAATTCCATCTGGGTATTCTCTCCCCAACTTTGTCCTGGAATTCTTTTTTTGTTGCAGTCATACCAGCCACTGCATCAGAGGTTACATTTCCAAAGTTTTTCCTCTTAAAATACTGTGTTTTATTGAAGAAGTAATTTATTATTGAGAATATACCTTTTCTGGTACATCACTTTTCAGGAGCATAAAAAAGAGTAGCTCCTCATAAATTGAAATTGAATTAGTAGTGAAATTATTATTGAGTACAAATAAAAATTATTATTGAAATTATTAAGTCCAACTTCCAGTTATTATTGAAATTATGATTGAAAGTAGATTTAAAAAACAGATCAGGTTACAGACAAGTTCAGCTAATCTGCACTTTCATTGGAGAAGGCAATGGCACCCCACTCCAGTACTCTTGCCTGGAAAATCCCATGGACGGAGGAGCCTGGTGGGCTGCAGTCCATGGGGTCGCTGAGTCGGACACGACTGAGCGACTTCACTTTCACTTCTCACTTTCATGCATTGGAGAAGGAAATGGCAACCCACTCCAGTGTTCTTGCCTGGAGAATCCCAGGGACGGGGGAGCCTGGTGGGCTACCGTCTATGGGGTCACACAGAGTTGGACACGACTGAAGTGACTTAGCAGCAGCAGCAGCAGCACTTTCATTCCTGTGCATAGCAAACCTACCCTGCCTGCATATTTTCTTTGGTTATGCAGATTATCAGTTTAGTTGATCTTCACTAATCTCTCCTTTTTTAAAAAATTTAATACATGTATTGATATTTCAGGCATTGATAGGGAAAGTAACCAGTCAGTTCAGTTCAGTTCAGTCGCTCAGTCGTGTCCGACTCTTTGCGACCCCATGAATCGCAGCACGCCAGGCCTCCCTGTCCATCACCAACTCCTGGAGTTCACTCAGACTCGAGTCA